>CAIGRL010141698.1:0-12090 GCA_903798325.1 Fraxinus xanthoxyloides
AATTATAAAATCATTTTCCAACAAAGATTGCAAAAGAAAAGGGATTTCAAAACCTGGATTTAATACTAGAAAATCTGGGAATTTTGACAGATCATACAAATCTGATAATCAGACGGTGGATAAGAAGAAAAGATCAGATTAGATTAGCATTGGTGAATAGTTCTCAAATTCTAATGGAGGGCACATGAAGTGCCATTCGACTCATCTGGCAGCTCGAATTCTCCAAGTTTCATTTGTAGATGAAGATACTGAAAATCCAAGCATAAGTTCTTGAATTCGATTTTAACTAGGAGGATCTGGATTTTGGATGTACATTTTACTTCTATAATTAAAGGGTAAAAATAATGTTGGTCGTAACCGTACTTTAAGTGAAATTTCATTCTAGTCGCTGAACTTCATTTCGCGTAAAATAGATACTTTCGTGTTTAAAATGTTTCAATTATGTCACTTACTTTTCGACGCGTGATTTAAGAATTCACCATGTGGCGTGACGGGAATTCAACGTGGCATGATTTTATGTTAGTTGGGTTGTGTTACGGATACATAGCACAATATATATGGGTATCCACAATGGATACATGGAGGCTCTCTATTGGGGGTGTCTAGGCCTGCACCCCCCCCCCCAAATAGGGAGCTTTCATGTGTTCATTATGGACACTATTATGGGAAATACTATGTACATATAGCATTTCCCATAATCTAATACTCGATACCACGTAATAGAATGCATGGCATGCTTTTGCCAAATGTTAAGTAGGTACCAACCCCCACCCCAACCCACCGCTTGTTACTTTTTCTTTTTCCCTTTTAAATTAACATCTTATTTTTGTTGTTTTAATAAAAGATAAAACAAAGAGTCATCATATAGGACAACTTATTATTAGAGGCATCTGTTATTAGCTTATCATCCATTAATGTCTCGAATAATAAGCTGCCACATAGATAACTATCGACAATCATTGACTATAAATAGTATTATTGTAAAATAAAACGTGGATTTCAAATTCAAGTAGCTAAATTGATATGGCAAGCCAATAACTGGCTTGAGAATCGAATCGCAGGGTGGGCCAATGAGCCCACCTTGTGAGCTAGATCGTGTGACCTAATGAGCGACTCGTGCGAAAAAATCGTGGCTTGGCTTGAGTGGCCCCACAACTTGTCTTTGGGACAAGCGACGTATCAACGAACGACTCTCTCCCTTTAACATCCTATTTGCGTTGTATACAAGGGCAAAGCCAACACTCGATGAACTCCTGCGGCTGTCCATACTGGCTCTGCCAATTTTTTTTATTTTTTTCTTATATTGGGCTGCCGTCTAGCGATCGCCTGTGTTCACCCGGATTCGCATTGTATACCAATTCATTGTAAGAATTTGTCTTTTCTAAGGAATTAGTTGTAATTACTGATAAATCTACTGTCAGATTATTTCATGGTTGTTGAAATCCAACAGAAGGGAGTTAATATATTTTGGATGGTTTCTACTAATTTCAACAAGTGCGCTTATTTTCCTCTCTTATTATTTTGGATTCTTACTTAAAAGCAATTAAATGGGAAAAAAAAGTGCTTATGATTAGAACGAAATAAATGTAGATAAATACCTTAGTTGGCGAACTTTATTGGGAATGAAATTCATGTCGTAACTTATAACTTGTTTGGCTAGAGTAGTGTTATTCATCTCCACTGTGATTACAACCCCAATCGAGGTGGCTCTAAATGATAGGTTAAATGTAAGGTGAAGTGAAGTGACTTATTTAATTTCACCTATCATTTAATGCCACATTAACAACACCTATATTGGGATTGTAACTCCAGTGGGGATGAATAACATTACTCGTTTGGCTATCGCCTGTGCGCATTGAAGTTATTTTCTCCATCTCGAGGTAGAATTAAACTCTAGACTCGGAAAAAATAAGTTGATGGGGCAAAAACAATTCATTTGCGGACTTTGTAAGGAAATATATTATTCAAGAAAATCTTTATTTGAGCACATGGATGATCATCATTCTGAAGAGGAGTGGAGAGGAATGAAGCCCGAAATTGAGTCGAAGGTCGATGCTAAATCTTTGAATCGATCTACTACAGAAGAGGAGGAATTATTTGATGCTGTAAATTTGCTCTTGACTCTTGGAAATGGAGATTCCGGTCCTCAACCGGGAAATGAACTCGGAGGAAAAGTCGATGAAGATGAAGTCATGACTAGTAATTCTTTGACTCGTGTTGAAATCGACGAAATCAATCTGCTTTTAGAGTTGAAAAATAAGAAAAGTCATTCTCCAGGGAAGAATCTTACAATTTTTGAAAAGGGACATCTGGATTCTAACAATTTCAAGATGATTGATGAACAATCCTCATATGCCAAAAACCATTTTGAAGAAAATAAGGTAATTGAAATGGCAGCTACATTAAAATCATTTGATCTCATTAATGTTTGGTTTGTAACAAGAATTTTCCATTCGATCAGGTTCCAAGTGGTCATAAGAGGTTCCTTTCGACTAATCCAGTGGCCGATGAAGTTCTCCATGTTCCGTCTGCAGATGAAGATACAAATACCAAGCATAAAGTTCTTCGAAAGGCTTCGCGATATCCACCTCCCTTCGATTAAAGATGTAAACAATGATGTTGGAGGTTGTAATTTAGGCGCGAAATTTAAGTTAGTTTATCGTCAAAATGGTTACTTTTAAATTTAAAATGTTTCGATACATAATTTAGATAGTCTCCGTCATGTGACTTGAATAGTTTTCTCTACGTGGCGTGATTTTACGGTCGTATTTTTACATCACGTGTAAAATGTGGGGTTCGGTAGGATGTGTCATGTTTATGAAACACGTTTTATGCTTTTTAAAGCCTACGCGCATTTTTCAAAGTAAAAAGGAAAAAAAATTAATGTTCTTCATTCAAGTCAAGCCCCTATTTGGCCTTCATTTTTTCAATCTCATTTTTTACCACACATTTTATGGGACCTACAATTGTATCAACTTTTCAATCAAACATTTCATCACACATATTTCATCAACTTTTATTAACAGTTCACGTGCTCGTATCAATGATGCACTAAACCGACTTGGTGAGTTTGGTTAAATTCCAAACCAAAACTAACCTAGTTCAGTAGTCAATCCGAATCGAACCAAATCTAATCAGTTTGAGTTGGTTTATAAGTAAACTTTTTTAAAACTCAGCCAAACACACGAGGTATACATATAAGAGAATTGAAAAAAGAAAAATTAGGCAAAAATACTAACATAATCACTGTCATTCAAGAAAAAACTCAAAAAATTCCAGTTTTGTTGGGAAAGGAAAAGAGATAAATTTCATAGTCGCTACTACATCCTGCTTTTGTGGTTCTGCCTTGTTACTTTTTTAAATCTTGATTTCGGTTTAAATATTGAAAAATTCAATTCAAGTGGGGTCAGATCGAGTTGATGAAACACGAAAAACTGATTCGAGCTGTTTAACTTTGCGGGTTTGCAGTTAAAACGTCCAGCCCTACTTAGAATCGAGTGTTTCCATCCAGTGCTCAACAATGTAGCAATAAAGCAATGAAATGGGGAATAAAAAATGCTTACGAAATAAATGTTGAGACGTAGTCTAATTGGCAAAGTTCTTCCACGTTTAAGGAGTAAAAGTTACTTTTAAATAGCTTTTGAATTTCTACGCATTTTGGAAGAAGTAAAATTACATGAGAATGTTGAGGTTACTGAGAGTGCAACTCAGAGGCTTATAGTCCACATGCCGTGTATAATTGTTTGAAGCCCAACAAAAACCTATAAATGGGTCAAACAAGCAGACTACTGGACTCGAAAAATTTACTAAGAGGCTTACAGTCCATGGACTAAATGGGCCTGGAACAAGTAAATATTTGCTTTCGAGTTTAATCTAAAAAGGGGCGTGCGCTACTATTCAGCCTTACAAGTTAGTCCTAAACATTCATTTTTATGCAAAAACTTGCTGCGATGCTCAAGTTCCTTCTTTAACTAAGATGAATCACTTGTACTGCTTATAGCTCATTGGAAGCAGATTTTGGGGTGGTTATTCCTGGCTAGTGGCTACTCCCAAAGTAACTCGATGCATATTGGTTCATCAGTCCTCGAACTGCTCGGGTGAAACCCTCCGCAGCCAAGAACGCCACTTCCACCATCAGCGAAGTTCCTTGGATCATTATTGAATAATGACCCACAAACCAATAGGCACCGAGCAACTGTGGAAGGAGTCGAGTGTCAACAAATTCATATACGCTTCCAAGACCATCGAGGCACCGTGTTATTTTCCAACTGTGTTCAAATTTTGCTTGCACAACCATTGTCATGTTTCAAATGCATACTCAGTTGTTCATCCCTGCAAAAACTTACCACGGTAAAGAGCGAAATGTAATAGCAAGAGCATGATTTCAAAACGTCAGAACAAATCCTGAAGAGTACTTCAGAAAAAAGTACTAGGCAAACTGCCACAAGCCGTTCCCACAGGAGAGTCGAGAAAACATAAGCATCCTACATGGAAAATGAAGCTAGTGTATACACACGCAGACTACCCTGTTCAGAACCGTCCATGATCAAACACAACATGAGCAAAGTCACTAGACATAAACTACGGCGAAGTTGTCTTTATACATAAGCCGAGAAGGGATAACTATGCATCAACAGAAAAACATGGAATTACGGACACTCTCCTGCAACTTAGGCATCTGTGGCACAGGAGGACCACCTCCAGCAGGTGCCGCCCCATTGTGGCTGGATGATGTCTCTGACGCATCTTCAAACTTCATCCACTGACCCAACTGGGTAGCAGCCAAATGAGCATAGCAGATAGGAGCAACTGCAGTTGAGCACATACAAAATCAATCAGTCGAGTAAAATTAAAATGAAAGCAGGAATACTCTTAAGGCAAAGATGAATTTGGAATCTAAATTCATATTGTCTTACCGACAGATATAGCAGTAGTGCTCCTCTGGTAACTGGAATAAAGAAAGATGCGATTATAAATCAACTACTTTTTATTGTTTCAACTTAGTGAGTGAATTAATTGTAGTAAATAATTCCCTTACACATAAGAAAGGTTGTGCACAAGCTCCTGTAGATCATCTGGTGAGAAACCGATCTCATCTAACAGAACATGGTAATGAGTTGGTCGGGTCGTCCCCTGAAATAAGCAAAGATAAAATTAGCAAATGTTCATGGCATTCTAATCCACAAGTTGAAGAGGTCAAACTTCTAAAAGCATCAACAATAATTTTGTTCTCACTACTAAAGAAATAATTTACATTTAAGATAGTTACAAAAGGATATGCATAACACTTACTATCATCCCAGCATGAGCACAGAGGTAAAAGTCATTGTTTCGGGGATGACAAACTTTGTTATCAATTATCGTTCCTGTAAAATCAGAATGTTGTAGGAGTCAATGGAATGACGTGCCTTCACCATGCAACTCTTTTAGGTAAATACAAATAATAATTTCCCGCATATATTTTGCACGATTAATACATAGTACTTACCTGGCTGGACATTGTCCGGGGACCCAGGCTGAAAGAACTTCGTATGGTGATTTTTCTGTGCAATGATTACCACAAATTTGGGTGACCACTTCTCATCTAGAAACTTGCAGGCCTGCGCAATGAAACGAAAGATTTAAAACCCAGAAACTCTTTAATTTGGTTCGAAATTCAAGGAGATTTTAAACTTCATCTTAAATATTATAAGTGTGACTACCTCTATAATTTGATTCAATTCAATGTTGAGAACTTGATTAAACTGAGATTCACTCACACCATCCCTGATATTTTGCACATGGGGAAAAGTAACAATCAACAAACCTTTTTGTGGTACAATTCATAGATATGATTAAATGATATCAAAAGACACAAAAAAAATAGTGGATAAAAATATGCTTTACGAATAACTTATCAAATGTGCTTGAGATCGATAGTATATTTATAACGTGGAAGTACAACCATTTACCTGAATATGATTATCTGATCAGGCTTCCTTTTTCCAGAACTGACGTAGAAATCTAGCAAAAGTTCCCTGGAGTTCGAATCATGATCGAATTACTTGCTTGTACAGTCAAAGAACTTTGACCTATCAAATGGCTGCTGAAACGGGCTTTGCTTTAATAATGCCAACCCAAGACCAAAAAAACTCACCTGATTATGCCCTCATCCTCAGTGTCGGACACACGTTTATACAAAGAATCTATCATTTCCACCTTCGGGGACTGAGTGCGAACACAAGCTCGGTAACGAGAGATCGATGGCCATTGCCTCGAGCTGACTACCTGTTTAAAACGTAAACACAAAAGCAGGTTGCAATAAGTAGATAATATAGAAAAAATAAAAACTATATATCAACCAGACACGAGAGAGGAAGCACTTCACCGCAGCAATGGATGGGATATCAGACTGCCCAGGTGAGCCATGTGACACATCCATCCCAAGAATTATGGATGGAACCTTGGATACCATCGGAATAGACGGATTTTGTTCGATGGCTAAGACAGAATTTAAGCCACCAAGCTGCAAAAATACAAGAATGCGAGAGGCAAAACATAAAATTTTCAAAATTTTGAAATTATCCAGGCAAAATCTCATAATATTTAACACAAAACACAACTTCATTTAGTATCTTTTACCTTTGCATTGATCTTCAAAAGAAGATTAGTCAGATACTGATCGTTAACTCTGGTGGGAGCCAGGCATTGAGTAACGACCCCAAAATCAGCCAGATTTTTACGTTTCCATGGACCTTAAAAGTTTTGTACAGGTTTAAAAGATGTCTCTAATTTTTATGCATAATTTATAATAACAAAAATTCGCCAACTAACAAACCGTATATGTCACAGTTTTTTCTCTCCGGAAGTAAACAGAGAAGGAACTTGGGAGCCCCGGGAAGCTTTGACTGAATTTCTTCAAACATCTTTTCTACCCGAACAAGTGGTGGAGCCCGTCTGAACTGTGGGTTCTCTTCAAAGACATCAAACGGAGCCTCCACACTCTGAAGACAGCATGGAAGAATTAAAATAGATTACCAAATAAATTTCACACATTAACTAGTAAGCAAGACCGAATCGGGAAGAACGTACAATTCCTTTCATTTCTCCAACTTTAATCAAATCCCTGACAAGGCCACGTACGTCACAGCGAGCTGAAAAGTTGGCAACAGCCCATCGTTCTACCTTGCTAGGATTAACAAATTTCTGTCCAACAATATAAATGTGTTTTAAAGTGTGAAGAATCATAGAAATTGGCATGTTAATTTATATTTATGATCAGATTAGTACAAGGCAAACCTTATTATTGAAGTTCCACCTTCCATTTCTAGCATATATATCATCTCCGTTTCCAGCTTTCAACTGCAGATAGAAAACAAATATAGGTTGAAACCTTTCCACCCACCTTAATAACACAAGATTACAATAAAACGGATATGGAGATACAACTATAAAGCATAATATGTCTCAAAAAATACCTTCGGGGTTGGCAAAACACGGCCATCAACCTGTGTAAAGTTACTGCTGATGGAAATGCCGCAAGAACGAAGCAGAGGCTCCGAGTCATAGTTATTACTTTTCAAAGCCTGCCACAATCCGACACCAGTTAATCAAAGCCGACATAAAATCATACACCTACAAAAAAAAAAATAACGTACACCACTCAGAGTTGACATCCGCTCTTGCGGCTTTTGACGTGACTTCTCCACAAGAGAAGCTCTCTGAAAGGTGGAGAGAGCTTTGGTGTACCGTTGCAAGGACACCAAGGAACAAAGCTGCAAGGACAAAAGCAAACCAATTAAATTCCTGTTTTCCAGAGATCAGTGGTGTTTATCATCCATCAGTAATAAACTCAATAAGAAATGCATAATATAGAAAAGTCGAATTTTATTACAAGGTTTTACCTCAATAGGGAAGTAAGTTGGACGTTTAGGCTTGCCAACATTGATACAAGGTAAATCGGCAGAATAGCGCAAATCAATATTGCGGCTATTAACAAAGTAATCATAGACAGTCACTTCAGTGGTTTGAGCTTCACCGGCATCATCCTTGTTTTTCTGCTTCAGTGAGAACCTGAAAATTTGAGGAAAAAAACTTCACTCATGCCAAACAACGGAAACCAGAAAAGTTAAAAAAAAATAAAAAAATTAAATAAATAAGAAGATTGAATGGAACAGATGAAACATACAATTGCTCTTTGCAAGGCCTCTCACTTAATCCAGTAATTTTGTACTCTTGGTTAGTAGGACTCGTCGTTATCCTCAAATTCTTTAGGACACGTTTTGCCTGAGGTGTTCAAATTTTAGTAGATTTTGTTGCAATGAGAAAGCACTCTTGGATGAAGTAGTAGTTCAATTGAACGCATACAACTGCCTAGAAGAAATAGCTCCTTACCTTTGCCCAGTCAATAGAAAAGGGATCCTTCACATTTTGGTTCGCAATAAGAAAGTCTACTACAGGACCAGGCTGAATTATCATAGTTGTAGATACGTCTGAAAACATAAAAATGGATAACATTGTAATTAAACAATTGCAACCAAATTATAATAACTTAATAACAAATGATGAGGGAAAATTATGCAAACAAAGTATTACCTATGTTCAAAGACAAACCTCCCTGAGAGGTTCGGAAACTCGAGTGGAATCCACGACAGCCAAGAACTCCTCCTCCAACGTCAGTGAAATTCCTCGGATTATTGTCAAAGAAAGACTGACGAACCAGTAGGCAACCCCTGAAATTGAGCATATGGTTAATTATTCATGTCATAACAACTTCAAGAGACAGTGAGTTGGACTGTGCCAAAATTACTTATTTTACTCTTTTAACTTACATTTTCAGAAAGTATACTATTAAAACTTAAGTCTTGGCTTACTTTCAAGAAAAGTAACATTATAGCATAGTCTGACATAATCTAATTCATGTCTTATACCACTTCAAGCTAGAGGTACAGCTTACTTCTTTGCAGCATGCTGCCTTAAAATGATATCCAAAACTCTCAAGGCTTCTTGGGAGTTTTCAGATTCCTGACCGCGTAAAGCATTTGCAATTGCCTGCATGGGGATTTTGGCAGCAAAACTTATCTCCACTTTATAAGTTTTGGATCGATATGGTCGCCTTAACCTTTTCTTGTCACCATCATTAGGACTTCCAGGTCTGCCAGGACTAGCATTTCCATTGTTCCTGCATACAAACCATGCAGTAGCATAAAAAGAGACAAACATCAAATATCGTTAAAAACTTAAAACGACAGATATTCTGACAAACCTATTTGAAGTAACATCGTCAAGCACAACAGTAAACTCGAGTTTGTTTCGTGGAAGTGCGCCTACAGTAAACAGGCTTTTCTCCCCATCATAGGCAAATTCTTTGCCAGCCAACTCAGTATCATAAGTTTGGTGGACTCTGTCCAACACTTTTCTTCCAACACCCTTCCCATCTACAGGATGACCATCTTCGTAGGCCAGGGCAACCTTAGAAGAAGCAAAATCAGGGGAAGCAAATCAAGTGAGCCAGACGAATTAAGCAAAAAATGTTATAATACCACCAAAATAGAGAAGACCAGAGATTGTGGTTACAAAGACGTACACTGTAATGAAAGAAGTGCCCATCAACATTGGAGACATTCACTTTGAAGTGATTGGTCAGGATAGGAACCTTATTTCCCTTGGTCCCCATGCCTCGTCTAGCCATTGGAGCACGGAAAACCTTTTTTACTGCCTGTTCTGATTCTGCTTTGATTGGAGTAACGTTTGGAGGAACAGGCGGGGGAGGCGGCAAAGGATCTACAGCCCCATTATGTTCTTGTTCAGGCTCCTTAACCCCATTATGCTCTTGTTCCCCATTATGAGCTTGTTCGGAGGGATCCATTGTCAGATTTCTTAGAAAACTTCACCAAGTGATTCTGAAAGTCTGGCAACAACTGATAAGTTAGGAGATATTAGTAAAATTAAACAAAATGAAGTGAAAAACAGGAGTAAAAACCCGGGGAACTTGAAGAAACACAGTTAACATGGCATAAACTAGTCCATGACATTAGCAAGGGTAAAAATCAGACCAAAATGGAGCGTACATATGACAGTATATTGGAAAGCAAGATAGCAACCCTCAAAAGAAATAGCCAAGAAAAGCAGCTAAAAATCTGATTTTGAGCAGATCTAAACAGCTAACAAGCATAAACTAGTCCATAACCAGAGCAAGGGGAAAAAATAGATCAAAATGTCGCATGCATGATAGAACACAGAAAAACAGAGAGAAGCCCACAAAAAATATAAATAAAAAAGTATCGTAAAGAAAGCAGCTAAAAAAAGGTAATTTTATGTAGACACAAATATCCTCCACCGACTAAAATAAATAACAAAAAGAACGGCTTCCTCTGACACTGAAGAATCAAATTGCATGAGACCAAAAATTAGGGGAAAAAGCATTAAAAATAAACCCAACTCGTCAAAAACTATTTCTGGCGAGAGTAAAGAAAGATCGAAGTAAATCAGAAATAGCTATGCATTTATATGAAAATAAAAGCAAAAAGACAGATCTTTTAAAACCCACAAGTTCGAAACAAGTTTTAAGAAGATCAAGTTATGCGACAAATTATAACAACAGTTTGATGGTAAAATATAAAAAAAAAAAATAGCAAAAATGCCCAAAAACTGGGAATCTTGGGGATTTCAAGAAACCATGCCTTAGAAACTCAAGAGGGTGTTAAAGAAAAAGTGGAAATGTAACTGGCTGCGCTAAAAAGAGAAACAAAACCCTAAAAAACAAGTCTTTTGAGTTTTTGAGAGAGGAAAACTCAAAATTATTACCGCCTTTAAAAACCCACAAAACAGAATGCGTAAAAATCGGCTTTGATCACGGTATTTAACAAAATAAATGAACAGATTTCACAAAAATGCAGGAAAAAAAAAAAACAGTCGATTTTAACAAACCCTGAAATCTGAAACAAAATCGCAATTAAAAAATGAGCTTCGAGTGTAAAGCAATTTTACCTAAAAGACAAGATTTTGAGAAGAAGATGGTGTAAAAAACAGAGAACGAAGAAACCCTAAAACTAACTGGCTTTCAACGCCATGAATTAGGTTTCAAGAGTGGGAGAAAAAAACTCAGATTCTCATAAAAACATCTTTAAAAACCCACAAAAACTCAAGTTTGAAGAAATCAGCAGATTTCATCAAAATGCAGCAAAATAAACAATTTTACAGAAATTTACAAAAAAATGGCCCATAAAAGTACTCAAATGGATAAAGATCCACATACCTAAAGTTGAAGAAGAAGCCTATAAGGGCATTAGCTAGAAACCCTAAAACTGACGCTTTAACGCCCTGGATTATAGAGAGAGAGAAAGANGATGGTGTAAAAAACAGAGAACGAAGAAACCCTAAAACTAACTGGCTTTCAACGCCATGAATTAGGTTTCAAGAGTGGGAGAAAAAAACTCAGATTCTCATAAAAACATCTTTAAAAACCCACAAAAACTCAAGTTTGAAGAAATCAGCAGATTTCATCAAAATGCAGCAAAATAAACAATTTTACAGAAATTTACAAAAAAATGGCCCATAAAAGTACTCAAATGGATAAAGATCCACATACCTAAAGTTGAAGAAGAAGCCTATAAGGGCATTAGCTAGAAACCCTAAAACTGACGCTTTAACGCCCTGGATTATAGAGAGAGAGAAAGACAAGAGAGTGTGGCTTGAAGGAGTGAAGGACAGTGCGCTTAAAACAGCGTCACTGCCTAGGTATCTGTTTTAACCCACGTCCCACAGTGGGACCCACGTTGTGTACTATATTAATAAATCCCACCTAAAAAAGGTCGAAGTATTTTATTACATGTTTAGTCTCTGGTCTTTAGTATCAGTGGAGAGTCAGTCCTAACCTTTGAAATTGAACTTTTCGATATCCAACTTTAGTTTCATGTTGAAATTGAAGGATTTTTTTGTGTCATTGTTGAACGTTAAACAATAAGGGTGTGTTTGATTCGCCACATTTTCCCTGGAAGTAGGAAAATATTTTCCTACTTCTACTTTTTGACTGTTTGATAGGCTAAATTTTCCACGGAAAATGTTTTCCTCCCTTTTCCTAGGTACAACCCTTTGATGCACAAAAGGTGG
>CAIGRL010141731.1:0-12912 GCA_903798325.1 Fraxinus xanthoxyloides
TTTTTTTTTTTTTTCCATATTCGAATTGGGTTTTCGCAGGTTATGAATACATTTGCCTATTTGGATATGTCATATTCTCTGTCTTAAACCATAAAAACAACTTAAGATGAAAATTCCGTCTCAAATAAAATATAGGATTTTTAGAAATGATCAAAGATTATACTTTCACATTTTATTCTGAACACTGCAGTTGGAGATGAGTTTTTCAAGATTTGACCTGTATTTTCATCTCCGACTCTTTTAGGATTCCATACCAATCAAGCTGAATACAATCTTCACTACTATCGTTGGCCTCCTTTTCTATCATTCCCTTTTAGCTATATTTTTTTCTTGCAGTAGAACTTTTTCTTTTCAATTATTTGAATACATATTTTAGAGGTCGAGAATTTGTATTGAATTATTTTACTTGACAGATTATTAGTGTTGTTTGTTTGCTGGCTAAAAGAAAAATTATACACTCGTAATTATAATTTTCACTGATAGAAAAACAGAAAAGAATTATCGATTCAAAATATTATCAAACCCTTTTCATACATATAAAACCGTCCATGTTGAAATCAATGAGAACAACAAAATTAAAGAGGAAGCGTAACTTGATCCATAGATGTTTGATTGTTAGTCCTGAATGGGTTATGATCTTCCAAAGTGATTTGTAGCTTTCTCTCTTGATTTCTCTCTGTTGATGGGAATGCAGAGAAAAGAAAAATCACATTCACCATTGGGGACCATGACCCGTATAATAATAATAAGATAATGAACAGTCATTATCTTTCATTTGTTTCAAATTGGCCCTCATCAATTTAAAACAAACTTCCGGTAATTCCATGAAACCTAATACCCATTAGTCAAAAATCATCTTTAGTGGATCACTTTAATTGACTAATTTTCTTTAAATAATAGCACAACACACTTTAATATATTACATGTAGCCCCATATATGTTAGAATCTTCCAGCATTCACTGCCTAATAGGGAAGGTTTTGTCTATTTTCATCTTTATAGGATTTTGTTTGTTGCAAAGTTTGAATCTTATTGTTNTGTCTCAAATCGGCCCCTTCATCAATCTAAAACAAACTTTCGGTCTCTACACTTTAATTCCATGAAACTTAATACCCATTAGTCAAAATTCATCTTTAGTGGATCACTTTAATTGACTAATTTTCTTTAAATAATAGCACAACACACTTTAATATATTACATGTAGCCCCATATATGTTAGAATCTTCCAGCATTCACTGCCTAATAGGGAAGGTTTTGTCTATTTTCATCTTTATAGGATTTTGTTTGTTGCAAAGTTTGAATCTTATTGTTTAATATTGGTTGGCCTTGATGATTTTTAAGGCATTTTAGCATCTATTCAAATGTTGTTTTTCTTGGGCTTAGAAGTTTTGTTTAGCTAAAAATTAGTTTTTTAGTAGAGTTTGATAAAAGTTTTTGAAATGTGTAGTTGAAAACGTGTTTGAGTAAGTATGATTTTTAGAAAATGATGGCCAAATAGGGGTTAAGTAGTTTGTGGATCCCAAGATAGTTGATTTCAATCTACTTATCTTGCATATGCGACTTGAGTATTGTTGTGCCTCTGGCATAAAGGTTTTGCTTGTTTACATTCACCTTATTTTTCATTGCTTTCTACCGATTTTTGAGAATATTTTTGTGTCATATTAAGTAATTTTGCACTTATCATGTATTATCATCTTTTTAACTAAAGAAACTGATAGAAGATGATCCAAGTATTTGGGATCTGCGAAGCTTAGAATGATGATGAACATTGAATGGGGTAATTTCCTTTTTATTTTTAGTTATTTACAAGAGCAAAAACATTTAACTCTTTTTTTGGTTCAATGAAAGAAGTCACCATTCTATTCAAGAGCTAAATATACTTCCATAAAAACTAAATGGGGCTTTAGGTGATGCGGACATCATTTTTCTATTATGGATTTTCTTCATTATTTATGTTTTTATTATTGGGCTTGTATTATTGGGTTTGCCCAAATCTATCACTAATAGGGTTATATTTTACTATTTATATGGTTTTCACATTATAATTTAGTCAGCTAATAATTGAATAACCCCTCATGGCCACTGAGGTGAGTACCCGGCCGTAAACTTTAGGGTCTCGTGGGATTCGTCGAGGTGCTTACAAATTGGCCCGGACATCCACGGTTATCAAAATAAATAAATAAATAAATAATTGTGGTTTGTGGCCAAAGTTTCTTCCTTTTCCCCTATTCTTCTTTCCCTTCTTCTGTTGTGTTCTTCTTCTGTTATTCCTGCCTGAAAGCCAGTTATTGAAGCTCTAAAAAGCAAAAGCATAGAGAAAATTGGAGCTGTAGGCTTTTGTTGGGGAGGTGAGATTATTATTTTTTCCGAAATGAAAGTTTAAGCATTTTTATCTGTTGTGATTTTAATCAACAGTTCCAATTATATATAACACATTTTGTCAAGTATGTAAATTTGTTAAATAAAACTACTTTTCAGCCAAGGTCGTTGTGGAACTAGCGAAGTATGCTTATATCCAAGCTTCGGTGATCCTGCATCCTTCCTTTGTATCTTTAGAGGATATACAGGGTAAGAGTTATGTTTGATACAAATCTGCCAAATCCATTTTTTTTCATAGGATTTATAGATTGATCTATCTTATTATTCTTCTTCTGAATACCATGTTCTGCATTTTTGGCTTGGGAAGCATGCCTTCCAGGTTATAAATGCGCTGTTAGTCACTTAGCTTATAGGGAAGTTTCATATGATTCATTCATTTAAAATCCATCAGCTGTTTTTACGGACTGACGTGGCATCAACATGAAGGCCTTCCTCTTTTCATGTTCTACTAATGAAGTTTAACTAAGTGACCAAACTAGAACAAAAGGAAAACTTCAGTGATCACTTTGGAACAAAATAAATTTCGGACACAACTTCACTCTAACTTGAGTGACAGTGTTTTTTATGCCGTGTGTTTGTATTGTAACTTATCTAGAGTTCTATTATGGGTAAATCAAAACTTGAGTAGTTTTGTGTCGAGACATTAACATTAGAACAATTTTCAGCGGTCAAGGTTCCGATTTCTATTCTTGGAGCTGAGATTGATGAAAGGTCTCCACCAAAGCTCTTGAAAGAATTTGATGCCGCCTTAAACGCAAATGCTGAGGTAAGAAATTCCCTACACTCCTCCGGTTACAATTCGCCAATTCTCAGCTTCAAGTTGTAACATCCTGCATATATAGTTGTGTGCATTTACTCGATTTTTTCCCCAAACATAGTTTGGAACAAGACAAAGTTCATATTTTCTATTGTGGTTTGCTATAATTAACAAAACTGCTAGAGTCAGTGAGTTGATTAGTTAGTGTGAGTGGCCAGTGGGTCGAAATCTGTTGCATGATTCTACAAAAGGGAAAGAGAAAAATTGCAAATTTAAGATGGGAAGACTAGCTTGGCGAATTGTAAGATGTTGCTCTAATTTACCGGGTTTTCATGGGTAAGAAAACCTTGGAATATTTATGCAAATGTGGAGGATTAAGATGCTCCTATTTTTAAATATTTCATTCAAGGATGAAGCAGAAATGCTGAGGTGAGGCTTCATTCAAATTCAAGCTATGATTGCTTCAAAATGCTATGATTTTATAGAGGCAAGTACCACTTATTTGGCTGAGCTTAAAATAAATAATTAATTTTCTTGTCAAAGATGAATATAATTTACCTTTTTTGAAAGTAACTACTACCTTAGAATAAGTAGTTTTCTTTTCTATTTTTTTTTTTGTAGTAAGAAAAATGTAACTTATCTCCGCATGTTTTGAAAACAAAATATTACCTAGAATTGAACTTTTGTAACTTTTATGTTTAAACATCCAGTCTGTTCCGTCAGTATAAAACTAACTTGAATAAAAATCTGCCCCATGTGAATCCATTATCGTTCAGCAACAATTGTATGGATAGATCAGCTATTCTCTCTAATGTCAAGAGGGATTTTGAGCCATAGAAATAGACTGTTCGAGATATAGTTGTCTAGTGTTATATTTGGGCTGCGATGTCAAAAATTCCATCATCTGCAGGGAGTTTTATCTCCATTGTTGAAGACTAACAAATTTTGACGGTCTTTCCCTTTGCAGGTTGATGCCTTTGTGAAAGTATTTCCTGGGGTTTCACACGGTTGGTCTGTGAGGTACAAGGATGATGATGAAGCTACTAAAAAGTCTGCAGAAGAGGCTCAAAAGGACATGTTGGATTGGCTTATTAAGCATCTGAAGTAAACTATACTAAATTATGCTTTACTATTTCATATGCAGTAGTTTGTTGAGGATTTGCTTGCCTGAATAAAGTGGATTGTTGTATAAATCTTTATTTTTCGGACCAGTTTGTGGGTGCCAAGGTAGTGAAATTGTACTTATGTACGAGGGTCACAAGACTTGCCTCTTGTGAAACCAGCGAATTTCATGTCATCTGTGATGTATTTGTATGGACAATATTGTCGCTAATTTGCAGGGTTGGATTCTAAATTCGTCAGAAGTTTCTGGTGGAGTTTCACTAACGGAATATATATTTTAGATGCTTTTCAATGACCCTTTTTGGTGAATCGACGGTGGTTATGAGTAAAGGTGGCAAACGAAATCACCGACTTGAAGACACAAATCATCCAAATTGTGGAGTTGCACGATGTGACTTGATTGAAATCAAAGCAAACTATTCCATAAAATGGGATTGTTGACAACAGAAGCTAAAATAAAGTAGGGAACACAATTAACAAAGTTGGTACTCAGGCACGTAGAATTTTCAGTTAAATAGTGAATGAAAGCTAATTGGTGGATTGAATGAAATATTTTGTAAAGTTGAACGGTGAGTCTCAAAATAGATGTAAGCTCATTGACCAAAGCGATACTAATTGCTAATTACAGTGTTCAGTGACCATTAAACCCGGAAAATGATATCATTTTTTAAAGGTGAAATTGCATACTTCATCCTGACCTTTCCAAACTGTATGGGACATACCCCCAACCTTTTTTATTGGCACCATCTACCCCAACTTCTCGACTAGTTTGCGTGATTTGTCCTTGTTGACAAAATCCGTCTATATTCTCTTATATCTAGTACAAGTGCACGTGTCATTATCTAGCTCAAGTGTATTGCATGCATTATTCGATAAAAATAAGCTCTTGGAATTATAAGGGTAAAATGGTTAGATCACCCAAAACGTAAGTGTTCTTTGAAGCTGAACATCACTCTTGCAAGTTCCCACTATTTATCATCTCCACTCCACATGCCATAAAAGACGTATCATCTGCTTCTCCAAGTGTCATCGATGATACTGGAAACCTTAATAGATGTCTCATGTGGTCCTTTAATCCTTGTAATTTTTAGCACAGGTGTTTCATCTAATTCAACTTCATTTTAGCTCATAACCAAGACAAAAGAAAGGAAACACTGAAACTAATCAAGTTTCGGAATAAGTAAACTAAAATATCCATGAGATATAAGTTACATAAATCATCTTACAATGTTCACAACTACTAAAATTACAAACACCCCATAAACAAGAAAATCCACATTTTAACAATCCAAATACAAATGACCAAATCCAAACACAACTCCTATGAGATATTTCACTTTTTGGTTGCACATTCTCAATTCTTGCTAATAGTACTTGTTCTCTGCTTGTATACATCGGAGCTCTAACTACTGTAGGTCTTGGATCTTTGGTTGTAACTTGTTAATCTCTTATTCAATGATCTTCCAATTCATTTATGTTTTCTTCATATCATGGCTTTGAATTCAACTTGAATGACTTGCTCTTGGTCCAAATTGGTGGATCAAACTAGCAAAACAACCACATCGATTTTCCTAGGGCACAAAGGGTGCCAAGTGTTTAGTAAATGTTGTCAACACTAGCACAGTATAAATTACTAAACTCACCTCACAAATGAAGAATCTCCTTGCTAGGTTTACTTCAGTTCAAGAAGTCTTGGGATCCATGTGACGTGATTTTCACATTAGCATACTCTCCCTCCCATATTTTGATATAGAAGAAAAAGAAGCAGAGAATGAGAGGCATGACAAGGCGATATAACATAAAACTGAATTCAAATATAAGATACATGTATATGTATATATGGAAGGAATGTTTTCGTCTTCCGACCCCTTTACCCTTATAAATTCAAGTGTTTATTTTTTTGTCATAATGTCATATAACATGTGTAGTGCATTTGAGCTAGATGAATCATGCAAAAAAATTCTACCTAGAGAGATTTGTGCTTTCTATGGCCCTGGTTTGGATTCATTCTTCTTTGCTAATCAGTTGAAAAGTTGGGGATGGATGGCGCTAACAAAAATATTGGGATATATTCAACATATTGAAAAGGTGAGGGATGTAATATGCAATTTTCCTTTTTGCGAAGGAAGAAAACATACCTACGGACCTACCCTAAGACCATTCCATATTTCACACGTTAAAGTCACCCCATTCGCTGGTGAATATCAATGACTTGCCAAAACTCCAGGTATTCAAATGTCAGGCCCTCAGTGTTGGGAAAATCCACCAAGTTTAAGCTCAAACATTGGAGCAGGCCATATTGACGAACTTGGAGGCCTCAAGTGCTATATTTCTGGCACTGCTGATTCCAAGCTTGCTGTTATTCTGTGTTCTGATGTTTTTGGTATGTATTTGGCTATTTCTTCAAATATGGGATTTCAGGTAGTGTAAAATTTCAATCTTTTTCTTCTATATGATGGGTTTCTGATGTTTTCGGTATGTATTTTCCACAAAAAAGGGATTTTGGGTGTTGTTAAAGCTTTTTTTTTTTTTTGTTCCCCCTTCAGTTTGATGGGTATTTGTTGCATTAATGTTCTTGTGGAGTTTCACTATCCAAGTTAACTGTGAAATGGTTTATCACCATTTGATTTCAATTTTTTACATATTACAAGTGTGTTTTCTTTCTTATATTCCGGAATATGTGTTAATTCACGTTTTTCTTTGTAGACTTTCATTTGCAAGTTATTCTTGTTTATATTGAATTCGTTTGTCATCGCAAGAATGATTTTTGTTTCATATTATTAAGACAGAGATTCTATCTTAAAAGGTCTTCAGTTCTAAGAGTAGTAGGCGAAGTCCTTTTATTGATTAGTATTTTTATAGTCGAGGTAAGACATATTACAACTGGGTTTTCTTATTTTTTGTTTGTTGAGTAGGTGAAACCAAAAAGCCTCGAAATTTACTTCTCATATTTGTGCGTATTGATTGTTTTTAAGGCTACGAATACATTTGCTTTTATTTTTATGACAGCTAGGGAGATGGATACGTATTTCCTATAATTAAATCATATTCTCTGTCCAAAACAATAAGATCAATTTAAGATAAAAATCCATCTCAATTGCAATAGATGGGATTTGGAGAAATGGTCAGAACTTTACATTTTTTTTTCTTCTGAAAACTATAGTTGGAGATGAGTTTTCAAGATTTGACTCGAAGTTTTCATCTCGAACTTTTTTGCCATTTCATGCCAAACAAGCTAAATTAAACCTTTACTACTACCACTGGCCTTGGGGATGTTGGTTTGGACATCTATTTTTGATCCCCGGTAACAATATATTTTGATTGGTGTGAAACTTTTTCTTTTCAATTGTTTGAACATGTGTTTCTCGGTACTGTACACTCTCATTGTTCAATGCAATGTTTTTCAATGTAGGGTAGTGAATATGTATTGAGTTACTTGACGATTTAGCTGCTGATGCTTTAATGCTGGTCAAAATGTAAATGATACACTAATATTTTTTTTATTTTAACTGCATATGAGGAAGGGTTCTGTTTATTTGTATTGTTATGAGATTTTGATGCTTGCAAATCTTGAATGTTAGTCTAATAATTGATTGGTATCAATAATTTTTAAGGCATTTTGGCTTCTATTCATGTTCTGTTTTCTTGGGCTTAGAAGTTGTTTGAGTAACGAATGTTTGTGGACGCTGAGCTAGTTGATTGCAAGCTACTCATCTTCCATATAAGATTTGACTACTGTCGTGCATCTGTCATAAAGATTTTGCTTTGTTTATGTCACCTTATTTTAACACTACATTCTACTGATTTTTTGAGAATATTATTGTGCCATATTAAGTCATTTTACCTTTAACTAAAGAAACTAATAGAAGAATCCGAGTATCTTTTACAATATCAAAGGAAAATGTACTAAAAAGAGACCAATATTTGAGAGCTCCGAACCGAAGAATGATGCTCGACTTTGCACGAGGCAATTTGTTTTTTATTTTTTATTTACAGAAGCATAAAAAATTCACCGTTTTCCTTTGTCCAAATTAAAGAAGTCGCCCTTCTATTCAGTGGTTATAAATACTCTCTGAAGGAAAAAACAGAGAGAATAAAAACTCTCTTAATTCTATTGAATAATATGAATTACATAAGTCTTTAAATAGAATAGAATACAATGCTAGACTCCTAGAATTAAGGGCATAAATAGTAATAGAAAGAAAAAAAAGGAAACAACTAAAAATGGAAATATCCTAAAATTTGAATAATTTAAATTCTAGTTTCCTGATTCTATGGGATTAGATTTCCTAACTTTCCTACACTCCCCCTTAAGTTGTTGCATAGATGTCAATCATGCCCAACTTGCTTATTAAATGTTCAAAGTTAGGTCTTGCAAGCCCCTTAGTCAAGATGTCGGTTGTTTGCTGACTAGAAGGCACAAACGGCTAGCAAATAGTCCCAGCTTCAAGTTTTTCCTTAATAAAGTGTCGATCAATCTCAATGTGCTTCGTCCTATCATGCTGGACAAGATTGTGAGCAATATTTATTGCAGCCTTGCTGTCGTAGTACAGCTTTAGAGAAAGCTCCACAGTCTTCTTGAGTTCTTCGAGGATTTTGTATATCCACAATACCTTACAGATCCCTTGAGCCATTGCTGTAAACTCGGCCTCTGTGCTAGTTCTGGCAACAACACTTTGCTTCTTGCTTCGCCAAGTAACCACGTTTCCCCACACAAAGGTGCAATACCTTGAAGTAGATCTCCTATCAGTCACCGAACCAAGAGTCCTTGTTGGTTGCACCAGTTAAAGCCGTCTTCCACGGATTTTGGCTCGCCATAGATAATCCCTAGATCAGAACCTAGGGCTCTGATACCATGACGGAAAAAACAGAGAGAATAAAAACTCCCTTAATTCTATTGAATAATATGAATTACATCAGTCTTTAAATAGAATGGAATAGAATACAATACAATGCTAGCCTCCTAGAATTAAGGAGCAGAAATAGTAACAGAAAGAAAAAAAGGGAAACAAATAAAAATGGAAATATTCTAAAATTTGAATGATTTAAATTCTAATTTCCTGATTCTATGGGATCAGATTTCCTAACTTTCCTACACTCTCCATAAAGCTTAATTAATTTTTTCACAAAAGATGGATCTTAATCTATTCATTATAAATGAACTCTGTACTTAGTTAGAACGTAGGTGTTTCACACAGTCTTTTAGCTAACTTTCAGAAATTAAATGGGGCTATAAGCTTGCTGTAAGTTGTAGAAGTGGATACACGTGCATCCTATGTATATCATGTCAAACTGCTGTGCATGAATATTTCCTTCTATATATAAGTAATTTTTTACAGCTGTTTTTACATTCTAATTTTACTCATNAGATTTCCTAACTTTCCTACACTCTCCATAAAGCTTAATTAATTTTTTCACAAAAGATGGATCTTAATCTATTCATTATAAATGAACTCTGTACTTAGTTAGAACGTAGGTGTTTCACACAGTCTTTTAGCTAACTTTCAGAAATTAAATGGGGCTATAAGCTTGCTGTAAGTTGTAGAAGTGGATACACGTGCATCCTATGTATATCATGTCAAACTGCTGTGCATGAATATTTCCTTCTATATATAAGTAATTTTTTACAGCTGTTTTTACATTCTAATTTTACTCATTTGGTTTGATCTATGCAGGATATGGAGCTCCTAAATTGAGGTATTGACTCTTTATTTTCTCCTAATTCTGGATATGATTTTACTACGTGGTACTTTTTATTATAGCACTTCATGATTTTCGAGATGTTTCTTTCCAGTTCTAGGTGTATCGTTGATTGTCGTGTACCTAACTTGCTAGACTCGTATAATTGTGTGATGCTAATATATGTAATGCACTTTCAATTATTAAGGAAGCTTGCGGACAAAGTTGCTGCTGCTGGATTCTATACTGTAGTACCAGATTTGCTGAATGGAGATCCGTATAACCCAGAGAATGTTGAGAGACCTGCAACAATATGGATAAAAGAGCATGGACCAGTGAGTTATCTCTTTTCATACTCGATTCTACTGCCCATTATCTGGAACTATTCCAGCCAGTGAAAATCGATACACCTTTTCTCATATCCAATTGCCATTTTTCATTAAAAAATGCAAAGCTTGTGAAGCTTTCGACCACACATGCACTCAAATCCAGAAATGAAAGAAAAGAAAATGGTATCTTGAAATTCTTTTGTGAGGATTTTCACATCCATTTCGAAACTATTCCATGGATTTTGTTTGTGAAAAAAAAAAAAAATTTTTTTTTTTTTTTTTTTTTTTTTTTAATTTTATTTTTTAATTTTTTTTTTGTTTTTTTTTTTTTAAAAAAAAAAAAAAAAACCAATATTTCTTTCGTAGGACCAAGGATTTGAAGTTGCAAAGCCAGTTATTGGAGCTCTGAAAAACAAAGGCATAGAGAAGATTGGAGCTGCAGGCTTTTGTTGGGGAGGTTAGATTTTATCTGTGATGAAGTTTAAGCAGTTTGATCGGTTGTAAATTTAATCAAAAGTTCCAATTATATTTTACATATTTTCTTCAGAATGTAAATTTGTTAAAATAAAATTTGTGTTTAGCCAAGGTAGTTGTGGAGCTAGCAAAGTATGCCTTTATCCAAGCTGCGGTGATACTACATCCTTCATTTGTATCTATAGAGGATATCCAGGGTAAGACTTATGTTTGATACAAATATGATAAGTTAAAGATTGATATATCTTATTATTCTTCTTAACATAGGCTTGTTAAGACTTGAAGTTCTAATTGAAAAGGTCAACCTTGTTTAGATGAGTTTTCCAAACCTTTATATTTTGGTTATAGTTTAAATAATTAATCAAGATGAGATTTATCCTTTAAATGCCCTTGAAAGATGGTGGCCCGTTTGAGTATATCAATCTTGAGATTCGATGCTCGTTTAAACGATCAAATTGCTCGTTTGAACATAATGAGTTTTGATATCATGTTGAGCCTCATCTGAAAATGTCAATTTTATTAAGGAGAGTAGCCTAAGTTTTTATATTTTATTATGAGTTAATCTTTAATGATGTGGGAAATCTGAATGCTTGTTTAAATTTAGACCCACCAAATTGTTCGTTTGAGTTTAATTGGATAAGATACCATATTGAGCCTTAAGGTTCCATTTTAAAAGTTTAACCTTGTTAAGAAGAGTAGTATAAGCCCTTATATAATATTTTTCTCTTTTTGGACAGCTTTTATGATGTAAAGAAGAATTTCTTGGAGAAAATTTTATAAAGTAAAAAGAATTTGGTCGAATTTTTGCCACGTTCTGCTTTCTTTGCTTGGAAGCATGCCTTCCGGGTTTAAAATGCTGTTAGTCACTTAAATGACCACTACGGAACAAAAGTAAAGTTCGATGACCAGCAGTGTTTTTTACGCCATGTCTTTTTGTTGTAACTTGTCTAGAGTTTTATAGGTAAATAGAACTCGAGTATTTTTGTGTTTGTTGAGACATTGACAATAGAACACTTTTCAGGGGTTAAGGTTCCAATTTCTATTCTTGGAGCTGAGACAGGCCACAGGTCTCCACCAGAACTTTTGAAAGAATTTGATGCCGCCTTAAATGAAAAGCCTGAGGTAAGAAATTTAGTACACTCCTGCATATTTGTGTGCATCTGCTCTGCTCAATAATTTTTTTGGTAACCGAGTATTCAAACAAGATGAAGTTCAAATTTTCTCTTATCGTTTACTGTAATGGAATTTATAGCCCTTTTGGCTCTATTTTATCCAAAATGCATTTTTCTCTCTCCTATTTTTAACCATACATTCCCCAATAAAATAATATTACACGTAACCCAAAAATTTTCCTTCTTTTTTAACCACATTCTTCAAAAAACCACTATTCCAAAATAAATTTTTCCTCAAAAACACATTTTCTAGAGCCCAAATAGGGGCATACTTTGATACATGTTTCTATTAACAAAATTGATAGACGTTGCAAGTTGATTAGTCAGTGTGAGAGGGTTGAAATCTTTTACATAGTTAAGGCAAAGGTGATCTATGTGGACATATTGACGGGAGTATTCCTCCTCCCGATCAAGAAAATGAAAGGGAGAAGTATATTGCTTGGAAAACAAAGGATTCTCGACTTATGGCTTGGATCATTGGATCTGTTGATCCTCAGATTGTTCTTAATCTTAGACTTTATAAGTCATCACGTGCTATGTGGGAGTACTTGAAGAAGATTTACACTCAAAGCAACAATGCTCGGCGGCTTCAATTGGAGTTTGAATTGACAAATTTTGCTCAGGACTCTTGGTCTATTGAAGAATATTATTCGAATTTTTCCAATCTTTGGGCTGAATACTCAGATATTATCTATGCTTCGGTCTCATCTCATAATTTGGAGGCAGTTCAAGCTGTACATGAAGTCACCAAGAGGGATCAATTTCTTATGAAATTGTAAACTGATTTTGAACCCATTCGTTCCAGCATTATGAATCGGGAATCACTTCCCACTTTGGATGGCTACTTGGGTGAGTTACTGCGGGAGGAACAACGCCTTATTACTCGTAACTCTTTGGAACAACATCAAAATTCCGCAGCACCGGTTCCTGTTGCATACGTGGCTCAAGGAAAATACAAATCTCGAGATATGTCTAGCGTGCAATGTTACAGTTGTAAGGGG
>CAIGRL010141835.1:0-11549 GCA_903798325.1 Fraxinus xanthoxyloides
ACTTCAAAAAAAATGCATTCTCCCATTTTAATATGCACCAAAGACACTCTTAAAGAATACGGATAAGGGAAGCTCGTCTCCAGGCCTCCAGCAGGGTTAAAAAAACTTGATGGTACTCAAAGTCAAAAAATAGGAGTCCTAAGAGAAATACATAATGTTGAGACGAGATGAGAATTAAACTATGTACTTTTGGGTACAACGGTCAACCGGACTTCACCAACATCATCTGATAATTCACTCATTGAATCGCGAAATCAAATAAAAGAATATATTCTCTATGAAATTGTATTTTCTGGCAAAACATATTATGTACATGTGCCAGTTAACCCACAAATAACTGGTATTTCTGTAGAAAAAATAGCTGCTTCCACCTAAATTTCTGGCCTACATGTACAAGATACAGCTATTTCGACCGATAGGATGCTTGGCAACAACCCTGCAGAAGCATCCATTACTTAAAAACATTGCTAGAAGTTAGAGTTTTGAGTCTCTAGTGATAACAGAACTTCTCAGGACAAACTGGAATTTCTTGCTTCGAATGTACCTTCAGGAAATGTTCTATCTTTGCTGCCCCGAGAAAGAGGTTTGTATACCAGTAGACTCTTCCAAATGAAGCAAAGCTCACCAATCCAAGCTGATATTTCTTGAAGTGTACAATTTATCAATGTATTCTATGATTGGAAGAGAGGCATTGATGTATCGTTGCATTTCCTTCTTTGCTGACTTGTCTGAAATTATTGTATCAGTAATAAACGCATTAGTCACGTTTCCAGTTTATAAAACAGAAACTTCACAAATCATTAATCTAAAACAGAAACTTTATGCATAAAAGCAATAATCTGTAATATGCACTGGCGCAAAGTTTTCTTTAAAAATGGTTTTCCACATCTTTTAATTGTTTTTATACCGAGTGACCTGATTTACCTGATTCCTCGCAACAAAGAATTCCAAAATTTATGCGTGGCTTTTGAAAAAGGATTCCATATGACAAATTGAAAATGATAAAAACTACTTCAAAACCGACAAAATGTCCATCCATCTTGTATTTTAAATAGTCACTTCCATTGTCAAGAGACCTAAAACTTGCATATAATACTACTGTTAAATTCATTCCAAGTATGTTGTCAAATGTGAAATGCGACTTACAATCTCTCCCTGTCAAAGCCGATCAAAACTATGCATCCCACTATTAGTCACTAGGCCTCACACAGAAAAGGCTCATTGGTGTTCTACAAGTTCCAAAGAAGTTCCAAAGCTCAAATTTAAAGCTCAACTCTGTTTTTATCCAATAGATGTTGCGGGAAGACAGAATTTCAGGGATTGAACACTAAACATATAACTTATATATATTTTTAGAAATAACAAGTTCATTTGGGATCAAAGCATACCAAAATCTCAAAATCCTTATCAACCATTAACGAACTATAAAGGTTGTCTTTTGCAGAAACAGATGAGTAGTTGATTATCGGTTTTCAAAGTAACTTCCAAAGTGGAGCTCCATTTCTATAGGTTCTTATGGAGAACTTAATTGAGAAATTTTTGTTCAATGCAAATTCCATTATATATTAACCTTTATGTTTCATCCATGAAGTTCACTTGTTCAGAAATGGTTAGTAACCTTTCCAATTTCCACCATTTCACAAAACTACCGTGTGGCATTCCAATTAAAAAACGTAGCCCTCCATTAGTCACCAAAAAGATGTTACTATTTACTGACAGAGTACAAGCAAAAGTAACAAATAAACTCACCAGATTCATTTAACCTCAGCAGTAGTTGTTCCCTTGTCGGCAGTGCATACATTCCAGCAGAAACAGCAGTCCTGATAGCCCATGTGTGATATGGTGCACAAGTTTTTGCATAAGCTGCTGAAGCCGCTTCTTTTAAAGAATCATCACTGGAAGTAGCATAGTGAGAAGTTAGACATCTTTCCAGAGAACAAAATCAAATTTTGACAAGCAAACAATTTTAAAACAAGAAGGTATTAAAAGGAAGGAAGAGAAACGTACTCAGATGACAAGAAGTTTTGGAATAAAGCTCTGATGAGATCAAGACCCAGCCTAACTCTGCGCAAGTTACGTGAGAGGCTTCCTTGTGTTTTCACTGTATCATTTCTTACATCAAAATCAAGTATATTATTTAATGTTCCATGAATCTGCGATGCTTCTGCCAGATCATTTACCTGAAATGAATTGGAGAGCATTATATATAATTAGTTACCTAGACAGACCAAAGAAGGAAAATGACGAATGAAAGTTCCAGCAGTTGGCCAACAAATTGGAAGCAGATTGACGATATGAGCATTGTAAATCACTGAAACTAATCCATTGCTTAGATACAATAAATTTCAACTTAGATGATGCAAAAAGTGAGGAAAGATGTGTTCTTTCCCAGAACACGTGATGCAGGGATAAATTTCTCGTGTTTTTTTTAGTACGAACTGGTGGTGTTACCCTCTCATTCTATTTGAGAGTTCTAAAAAGTCCAAAAAAAAAAAAAAAAAAAATTACCATTCCAATTAGTGGCAACTGATGTGAACTTCATCTACAAGTATCAAACAGTAAAAATGACCTTGAGTACTCATTATGAAAAGTGAAAAAGAGTAATTTTTTGTAAAATCTAGTAATTCAACTCCATTTCGTCCTTCTCAAGATGTACATATCTATATGATCTAGACTGCCTACGGCACCAAGACCCATTAGCCACAACTCACAAACCTGATCTAGACTGTGTTACGTGCCTCTTGCGAAGTGATCATCAAATAGACATCAAATTAAATCAAAAAACAACATCAATACAACTCAGTCCATGAGTTCGACTATTATGCCCTGTTTATACTGCACACCTCTCTAATATTATCATCTATGTTTAAGGTTATCTGCATTCCAAACCCTGTTACAGTCCCTCTTATTCTTCTTCATATGTCCTTTTTTTTCCCTTGGAAGATCATTAAAATGAAATTGTTTAATCCTTTTTTTTCAAAAAGTGGGTCCCATTATGGACAACGTAGCGATCCATTTTGCAACGGGTAAAAATTCTTCTAATAATGTGAAACAAAGAGGGGCTAACATGAACCCAATAAACCTCCTTACAAACAGTGCTACTTGGCCCGGGATTAAATCCCACTCCTGGTTTGACTCGGGATTCAGCGTTATTCCCTCCTTACATAATCTTGAATTTTTGAGAACGCACACAAACACTGAAAAATTCAAATCTAAAGCAATAATATATAAGATTCAACAAAAAGGCAACTATTCATGCACATATGGAAGAAATGTAGAATAGAATAGGAAACACCAACCTTAGAAACATACTCCGATTCAGCAAATTTAAACGCTATGCCCAAAGAACCAAACAGAACAGAAACAAGCGAACAAGCATCGCAAAAGGGTTCCAAACGAAGATCAAAATTGAAACCCTTGGATTTCACCACCGCAGAAAGCTCCTCAAACGAATCCGCAACCGCCGATAAATTGGTTAATTCGGTGTTAGCTTCCTCAAATGCCGCCACTTCAACCATGGCAACTCTTGACCTCGAAACCCTTTCTCCGGTCCTTCAAATTCAAGAACATTTTTTCAATATTTTAAACATTAACAACCAAAAAAAAAAGGCCAAGAGAGAGAAACGAAGATGTTTTAGAGAAAGAAGAATGGAAAAAAAAAAATAAAAAAAATTAGAAGCTTACTTTTGGGCTGTGCACTGTCTTTCTCTTCTGGAAAAGAGAGAATGAAAATTGGGGGCCATGATTGTTCGCTCTACCGTCTAATCTCAAATAAAACAAATCTCGATGAAGAATATATACAAGCAGGTGGGAAGGTAATAAAAATAAGGCCGCATCGCCATGTTTGAAGAAGAAATAGGTCGTCAACTTACCCCACAAGAAACTGCCACGAAAAAGAGCCATGCACCGTGTCAAACCACTTACGTCAACCTTGTTGAATCTTTCCAACTTCTAACAAATTTCTTATTTTCGTTAAAGAAAGCGGTGGAGTTGATTACCTATGAATATTTGACCAAGACTTCGTCAACCATGATGTTCTTGATTGATCGAGTTGTGCATAATGGACATTTTGGCCTTAGGGCCAAGGTGACAAGTGTTAATGTGGATAAAATGTCAAAAATTAATATAATAAAATTGGTGACGACCATGTATTATTCAATGGTCCATCTACTTAAAGATTAGACAAAATCGAAGTTTTACTATAAGATCATGAGCTTGTTTGGTAGAGCTCAAAAGTCGATTAAAATAAAAAATATAGTTGTTATTAAGTCTTACTCGTCTAATAAAAGTCAACAACAACGACTAATTTTTCAATTTTGATCCAATTTTAATATCTACCAAACACACTCCATATACCATATTGATTTGATCTATCTTTTAATGCGATTATGTTGTGAATGTACTTTTCTTTAATATGCTCTTCTTTCAGAGAGCTCAACTATTTAAGTCATTAATCTTCGGTTGCACTCGTAAAATTAAAAATAAGTGCTTATTTGAAAAAAAAAATGTTCAAATTTTGTCAACTTTTCAACAGGTCAAAACTTTTGTTTTAACAACACATTTAATGGGTACCACAACTTTTATCGATTTTTTAGTCATATATCTTTTTAACTTTTGTTGAAATCTGTTAAAATTTTGTACCAAAATATTTGTCAAACAACGCATTAATATTATTAATATTCTCAACCCCCACTATATGAATAGGAGAAAAACTTGAAAATGACTAATGAAATAGTGATTTGAAAGTTCTGTGACCATGCGAAAAACTATAAAAGTTTAATGGTCAATGAATTGATAACTTCGGTGATTATCCAGAAAATTTTAACCCTAGTTTCTTTTATCTTCTTTATGCGAGAGCTCAACTATTTAATCATTACTCTTCGACTGCACCGGTACAATTAGAATTTAGTGCTTGTTTAAAAAAATAAAATAAAAAATAATAATTTGTTAAACGTTTAACAACACATTTTCATCAACTTTTATCAAAATTTTTGTCAACAACCCCTTAATCTTAACATTCTCAATTCTATTATATTTAATTTCTTGACATTATTGCCTTTAACAAAACACAACAACTTGTACATATTGTGTTCTAATTGATGACATTTACAAAATTTCTGTGCATTTTCTCTATTAAACTCCAAAACCAACCCTTATACTTACTGATAATCCCAAAAGTGGGCTTATGCCCGAGCATAAAACCCTGAGGAGAGAGTCCTCGTTTTTTAGGTGTTTGGAGGTTGATATTCTCGGGACATTGTTCTCGGGTGCCCATCAGCCCGATCAAATTTTCGCTATCGGCGTTCCTCATCTCCCAACGCCCCTCCACGCGTCGGTCTTGTCCAATCCTAATAAAGATAGAACCCTATCAATTATGTATTACCTCACCCTTACTGGATTACGACACTAAAGTCCTATCATCATTCAAATATTAGAAAAACACTAAGTCAACTCAAGTACGACACCCAATTTCATTAGAACTCCTAGGGATCTCCACGTTATAGTCCTACTGGGAGTTCATCACCTACCTCTATAAATACCTTATTCTCATTCATTATCAATGTACATTTTCTATACATAATTTTCAGCATATATTCTTTTCTTATTCTCTCTCTCTGACTTAAGCATCGGAGGGGCGACGAGGACACGCATCGACGCCTTTGTTTCAGGTATCGGAAGGCCTTGTTCGTACTCTTTCTCAGTCGTCAAGCTCAGATTTCAGCAGATGCAATTTTTGGTAGCATCATAGCGCCGTCTGTGGGAATGCTACCAAAAATCATGGTCAACACACGTTCAGGTCTTCCACTAGCAAGCTCATCCGCGTCAGGCCCGCCACCTGCCGCGGAGCTCGCAACCCAACAAGAGGAGTCATCCGCGGTACCTACGGCTTAGGCCTTTGAAGAACTTCGCCAGCAAGTTGCAACACTGACCCAGTTGTTAAGCTAGAGGAACAACCATCAAGCGCAGGAACATCCTCCGGTGCCTATGGTAGGACAGCAAGGGGGGGTTTATGAATGATGCTCATGCTCGGGATACACGCGCCGTTCATGATAATGATGGGTCCGGGGACTTGGGTGTCCCCCTCTACAGCCTCGACCTCGAGGTTGTTCACTATGGACTCAGGAGAACTGGCCAAGATTATACATGATGGAATCACTGCTTGATTGCAGAAGAGTACGCAGGGGGCGACATGGTTTACCCTTAACACTCCATTCACACCTTAAGTCCTCTCCTATCCACTCCCAGACAAATTTAAACTCCCCCACATAAAAGATTATGACGGAACAACTAACCCTATCAACCACCTCAATGTATACACGGACGTCATGAATCTTCAAGTAGCGCCGGATCCTGTGATGTACAAGGCTTTTTTCCAAACCTTGACTAATGCTGTCAGGGATTGGTTCTCTACCCTGGAGCCCAACTCCATTGCTTCGTTTTCCGACTTGGCCGAAAGTTCTCAGCTTTATTTGCTAGTAGCAAGCGTATCAGGAAGACAACGGCTTTCCTCATGCAGCTGAGGCAGGGGCCGAACGAAACACTACGTAATTTCATGATGATGTTTAACAAGGAAAGACTTCAGACACCCGACCTCCATATAACTACAGCAATCTCAACCCTTACATATGTCATCAGGTGTGAGGCTTTCAAGATGTCACTGTCAAAAAATCCACCGAAAGCCGTGACCGAGCTACATACCCGAGAAGAAAAATACATCAACAAGGAGGAAACACTTAACCCGAGGAGGAATTCTCACCCACCTCAGATAAACCCTAAGCACAAGAGGCAACATGATTTAAATTTTCGTCCGGAGGTAAACAGGGGGAACCAAAGGCAGGATACATGTCTACCACCACTGACTCATCTGAACACGTCGAGGTCAAATATTTTGATGGAGATCAAAGATATAAAGGAACTTAAATGGCCTTCGAGGATGCAATCGCCTTCAGGTGCTCGAGACAGGAGTAAGTATTGCGATTATCATCGAGATCATGGGCATACCAAGGAGAACTGTAACACACTCCAGCAAAAAATTGAAGCTTTGATAAAGAGGGGATTCCTAAACTCATACATCAGCCACGATAAGCGCCCGAGGACCAATCGGGACAATGGAAAAGGTCTAGAAAGAAAAGGGAATAACTAGCCTACTGCAGGGACAATTAATGTTATTATTGGGGGAATAGCATCGAGTGGAGACTCCAACAACAGGCGTAAACAATACGCCAGGCAATATAACCCGAACTTGAAAATGATGATTGGAGGTATGGAAGAAATCACGTTCAGACCGTAGGATTTGGATGGTTTGTCACATCCTCATGACGATGCTTTGATCATATCAGCGATCATAGCCAATTTTGAGGTGAAGAGGATTTTGGTTGATAATGGGAGCACGGCTAACATACTATCTCATGAAACATATTCTAAGATGGGGATCTCGACCGACTAGCTCAATGTCGTCCAAACCCTTCTGCAAGGTTTTGGAGGCGGTACAATCATTCCGGAAGGAGTCGTCAATCTACCACTAAAATTGGGATCGAATCGAAAGCAGGTAATTGAACTTACATCATTCCAGGTTATACGTATTTCAATGGCTTATAATGCCATTTTAGGGAGGCCATTGCTCAACCAGATCAGGGCATTGTCTCTACGTTCCACCTTGCTATGAAGTTCCTATCAGTGGTGGAGTGGGGGTCGTCCGCGGAGACCAGACGGCTGCTAAGCATCGCTATATTACCAGTGTTCGTGGAATAACTTCCAACGTCATGCTGATATCATCACCCGACCTTGACCTTAGGGGAAGACTTGCTCCTGTGGAAGAATTGGTGTAGGTTTAGCTCAAGCCCGGTAAAAGGGTGACTGTTGGCTGAGACCTTGACATAAACTTCATTACCGCGCTCGTAAATTGTCTATCCCGCAACATTAATGTATTCGCGTGGAGTGTAGAGGATATTCCTGGGATTGACCCAGGCGTTGCAGTTCACAAATTAAATATCAACCTATGTGCTAGGCCAGTCAAACAGAGGAAGAGACAATTTGCACCAGAACGTCGAGAGGTGATACGGGAGGAGGTTGACAAGCTAATTAGTGCTCAGTTTATTCAGGAAGTCCAGTATCCCGATTGGCTTGCCAATGTAATGCTCGTCAAGAAGGCTAATGGCAAGTGAAGAGTATGTATTGACTTCACAGATCTTAACAAGGCGTGCCCAAAAGACAGTTACCCTTACCACGGGTAGACAACTTGGTGGACAGCACGTCGGGTCATAAACTATACAGCTTCCTTGATGCATTTTCTGGATATCACCAAATCCTTATGGCAGAGGACAATCAGGAAAAAACCTTTTTTATGGCCTACTCGGCCATATATTGTTACAGGGTTATGCCATTTTGGATTAAAGAATGCGGGAGCAACTTATCAAAGATTGATCAACAAAATCTTTGCTAAAATGATTGAGAGGAATATTGAGGCCTATGTAAATGACATGGTGGTTAAGAGCAAGTTACAGGTCATTATATTGAAGATCTTGAGGAGGTGTTCTTTACTTTTCGAGAGTACATGATGAAGTTAAATCCAGTCAAGTGTGCATTCGGCGTAGCCTCGTGTAAGTTTTTAAGCTTAATTTCACTCATAGGGGGATTGAGGCCAATCCAAACAAGTTACATGCCCTTACATCTATGGAGCTCCCTCGAAACAAGAAAGAGGTACAAAAACTGACAGGCCACGTTGCAGCATTGAACAGGTTCATGTCCCGAGCAGCGGATAGATTATTTCCTCTTTCAAGGCCCTAAGAGGATGTCATGACTTTGAGTGGACCGAAGACTGTGAGAAGGCGTTCCAAGAACTAAAGCACACTTTGGCAACCCCTCTAGTTCTTACGAAGCCGAAGCCTGTGGATACTCTATTTTTATACTTAGCAGTTTTTCAGAACGCGATGAGTAGGGTGTTGGTAAAAGAGGCGAACAAAGCTCAATAGCCGATCTTTTATGTCAGCAAGGTTTTGCTTGATGCGGAGACCAGGTATACATTAGCCGAACAACTAGCTCTTGCGTTGGTAGTGGCACGGAAGTTGCGGTAATATTTCCAATCTCACCCTATTGTTGTGCTCACTAATCAACCATTGAAGCATATACTACAAAAGCCCAATGTATTTGGAAGATTATTAAAGTGGGCCATTAAACTTGGGAAATTTGACATTGAATTCAAACCTCAGTTGTGGATAAAAGCGCAGGCCCTGACTGATTTCATAGCAGAACTCATCACAAGGCCTCGGGGGCCAGCAGACTACCCGACAAGTGAGGTCAAAAACGTATGGGAGATATTTGTAGACGAATCCTCAAACTCCTCAGGATCGGGTGCAGGGGTCATACTCAACAGCCCGGACAGACATACGGAAATACAATGTACACTTCGGTTCGAGTTTGACACTACAAACAATGAAACAGAGTATGAGGCCGTTATAATTGAGCAAGAGCTTGCCATTAACCTTGAACTTGAGCATATAAAAATTTATAGTGATTCGCAGTTTTTGGTGGGGCAGATTGAGGATACATTTGAAAGAAAAGATGAGAAGATGAGCTTGTATTGCCTGAAGGTTCACGATCTTCAAAGACAATTCAGAAGTTGTGAAATCACTAAGATTTCCCGAGCCGAAAATATTAAAGCTGATGCCTTGTCCCGACTCGTCTTCATGGAGATTGATGGTCTTGATAGAACGGTCCACGTAAAATTTGTAACAAAGCCCAGCATCACCCATGCGCCCTCCATCAAGGATATCGATCAAGAACTGTGTTGGATGGATCCAATAATTGATTTCATAACCAATGGAAATTTGTCGAATGATCAACGGATGACTAGGAGCATTCGAACTCGGGCACCTAAATATTGCATGATTAGAGGAATCTTGTTTCGCCAGAGTTTTATTCTCCCATACCTCAGATGCCTCAGGCCTTCAGAAGCAACGTGAGCCTTAGCAGAAATTCATGAAGTCGTGTGTGGGAACCATCAAGGAGCTCGGGCTCTAGCCTTCAAACTTATAAGATACGGATATTACTGGTCGACTATGAAGAAGGATTCTGTGGATTATGTCAAGAAATGTGACAAATGTCAAAGGTTCGGCAATGTCATCCATTCTCCGGCAGAAGAACTCACCCCCATACACTGTGCGGCCCCGTTTGAGCAATGGGGAGTCGACATCCTCGGCCATTTCCCACTTGCCCGAGGACAATTGAAGTTTGTCGCAGTAGCAGTTGAATATTTCACTAAGTGAGTCGAGGCCGACCCTCTTACCACAATTCTGGAGCCCAACATAAGGTCATTCGTTTGAAAGTCTATCATTTGAAAGTTTGGAATACCCAAGGTCCTCATAACCGACAACGAGAGACAATTTGATAACTCGGAGTTCAAAATCTTCTACACCAATTTGGGGATTGATCACCGGTTGACATCTGTTGCACATCCCTAGAGCATGGCCTTGCCGAGGTCACGAATCGAATAATCTTACAAGATCTAAGAACCAGGCTGGGAGAAGCTAGAAGAGCTTGGCCGGATGAGCTACCTTCCATACTTTGGACATATAGGACGTTTCAAAAATGACAACTGGGGAGACTTCATTTATGTTGGCATTTTGAGTAGAAGCCACCATTCCAATCGAGACCATGCTGTCCAGCCTAAAGAGCATTGAGCCCGGGGCTGAAAAACGAACAACAGAGCACCTCGACCTCCTTGAAGAAGTAAGAGAACAAGCATCAATAAGAGTTGCCTCCTGCCAAAATAGAACGGACAAACACTTCAACAACATGGTACAATCCAGAAAGTTCAGAGTTGGGAATCTTGTGTTGAGGAGAGCAGAAGCTGCGAGTCATGTCCCGGGCAAGCTAGGAGCTACCTGGGAAGGACCCTTTGAAGTCATAAGACAGGTTCGCAAAGGCTCCTACAGCCTAAGAAACACCTCGGGAAGACCGCTGGCCAGACCTTGGAACGCAGATAATCTGAAGGTCTACTACAAGTAGTGTATTTCCTTTTACTTGGTAGTTTTTCCTTTCGTTTTGAATTTTTTAAGTTTGTCGGGATTGCGTGCCCCGCGTCCTTTTAATTTTTTGATTATCAGGCCTGTATGCCCACGTTTAATGTTTAGAATATTTTCAGTTGAATAAATAATGCTGGGATATCATCCCCACAAAATGCTTCTAATCCTCAAAGCATTGCCTTAGAGCAAGCACCTCAAAACATTGCCTTAGAGCAAGCAGCCTTGCATTAGAACAAGCACGTCAAAGCATTACCCTCGAGTAAACACCTCGAAGCATTGCCATAGAGCAAGCACCTCAAAACCTTACCAAGCAAGCACTATAAAGCCTTGCCCCGAACAAGCATCCCAATCTTTGTCATCCTTGAGCAACATAGGAAGAGCCCGAACTCATGGCTCTGTAAAATTAAAAACCACTATCCTCGGGGGGAGACACCTCGGGACATCAACATTGATCCTCGAGTTTCAAGCTTTGATTAATTCAGATCAAGTCCTCGAAACTCGTGCTTGAGCTCTTCTCGAGCATCA
>CAIGRL010141850.1:0-14752 GCA_903798325.1 Fraxinus xanthoxyloides
TTTTGAAATGTGTGGTAGAAAAGTTGTGGAATCCATAAAAGATGTGGTTAATATTGATTATTTGACTTTGAATTAGATTAGAATTGGATTTTAATCCGGACCAAACAGGGGCTGAGTCGGTTCAAAGATAGATTTAATGTTTGACTTGGTTTATTGACAATATTTAATTACTACATGAAGAGTATCACTTATAAGTTGATATTTCTATCCAAAGACTAAACACCAATGTTGTACCCGAGCTATTGTGATGGGGCCCACCATTTTTGAAATTTATTGATTGCTCAAATGGATTCACATGTGAACATGTTAATTAAGTTTAAGTTCTCTATTCAATTAATTTATCTATTTCTATAATATTTGTCAATATCAATTCAATTTTTGTACTGAACCAAAGTTTAAGGTTTGTGAAAAGAAAGTTTGTATCGTTCTTGGCTGCATGGATCTAAACTTTGCATTGAGGACTAAAGAATCAACTACTCTTACAAATAAGAGTTTTGATAATAAAAAATGATTTGGATAAGTGAGATTGTTCAAACCACATAAGGTTTAAATCACATAAGTCTTAAGATCGTGAAGCGTGGGATTCCAGCAACATTCAAGGGGCATTTGTCTGATAAGGTAACTAATGCTAAGGAACTTCTTAAAGAAAATGAAAAACGCTCTACAAAAAATGATAAGGTCAAAACAATACGCTTCTTGTGAACTTGGTTTCACTAAAGTATAAGGCTAAATAAAATATTAGGGAATAAATCATAGATGTGTCTTATCTTGCTTCAAAACTAAAAGTATTAAAGTTTGAGTTGTCTGATGATTTGCTCATGCATTTGGTTTTGATTTCTCTTCCTGCACAATTCAATTAACTTGAGATCAATTACAACTGTCAGAAGGGGAATTGGACTTTTGATGATCTTATTTCATATTGTGTGCAAGAAGAAGAAATGATAAGACAAGAAATAACTAAAAGTGCTCATTTGGTAAGTATCTTTAAGGACAAGTTAAAGAATAAGGAAGCCGCATCATATTCAACTCAAAAGAAATAGCAAAAGTCTGAAAAAGATTAATCATCTGACTGTTACTTTTGTGAAAATCTAGGACACATAAGGAGTTGTGCTAAATATCACGCTTGGCGTGTAAACAAAAGTTCACTTCTCACTTTGGTTTGTTCTAAAGTTAATCTAGTTTCAGTACCTATATACACTTGGTGGATAAATTTCAATGTCACTACTCACATAAGTGTATCTATGTTGGGTTGCTTGAAAAGTTAAAAGCTAATTGATGCTGAAAGATTCATCGGTGTGGGGCAATAGAAAATCAGTTAAAGTTGAGGTTATAAGGACTTTTAGGTTATTATTTCAAAATGGTAATTGTTGGGATTTGAAAGAGACGTTTGAATACTATCTTTTAGACAAAATTTGGTTTTAGTTTCTATATTAGACAAATATGGTTACTCTTATTCAATTGAAAATAATCAGTTTAGTTTTTTTCTTAATTTAAATATTCTGGGTACCCTTCTTTATCTGGGTATGATAACCTAAATTTTCTTAACACGGTTGCCTGTTATAAGAAATATTGCATGTGAAATCACGTGGTATTAAACATAATTTAATCAATAAGAATTTTGCTTCGTTATAGCACAAGCGATTAGATCACATCTCTCAAAAATTAAAAAGCTTGTGTCAGAATGAATTTTTGATCCCTTTAATTTTTCAGACTTAAGTATTTGTGTTAATTGCATTAAGAGGAAAACAAAAAACTATAAGGAGATTAAGTGACAATAGAACTTTGGATATCTTAGAACTAATTCATACAAATATCTGTTGGCCATTCACTTTGGCTTCTTGAAATAGTCAACAATCATTTATTACATTCATATACGATTTTTCTCGTTATGGCTAGTTGTATATCATTCATGAGAACTCTCAATTACTATACATGTTCAAGATTACAAGGTTGAGATTGAAAATCAACTTAACAAAAGAATAAACACGCGAAATTTGTCTATAGCGGTGAATATTATAGCAGATAGACGAATTAGGAGAATAATTTTCAGGGCCTTTTGCTAAATTTCAAGAATGTGGAATCATCTCATAGTACATCATATTAGGGTCTCCTAGCATATTGTTGTTATTGAGAGATGAAACAGAACACTTAAGGACATAATAAGGAGTATGATTAGCTATTCACTTTGCCAGACTTTCTATAGGAAGAAGCACTAAAAACTCCAACTTAAATTTTCAATAAAGTTCCAAATAAAGCAACTGTTCGATTATTTGAGGATGATAGTGAGATCTTTGAAAAATTGACCTGATAGTGGTTACAAATTTTTTAAAGATCTCACTATCATGTCAATTTTTTAAGCAAAAAATGTTCGATTATTTGAGGATGCAAAGTTTGCATGAGGGATAAGGTTTTAAAGATAAGGATTTTGTTTTGAAGAATAATATATATATATATATATATATATATATATATATCTCTTGTTACAATTGACAATGATCAAAATCAGGGACAAATTCTTGCTCCAGATCTTATTCAAAAAAAAACAATTTTTAACCAAGACAATATTATAAAACCCCTAAACACAATCACGATATTGTTCCTGAAAAATAAACCCACCAACCTCAAAAACAAATGTTATTATGCAAATTCGCTATAGAAAGGAGAAAAATAATTTTGGATGACTCTATAGTCTTTCTCCAACAAAATAAGGATGACATTAGATTAATGAAAGAAAATCTATTCAATGAACTTTCATCGAGTCATGCAAAGGAATAATTCTCAAAAGTGAATTATTTTCATGAATAAAGAAATAAAGTCCATGAAAATAATGAAGTTTAGGAACTCATCCCATTACCTGAAGATGCGAAGTCCATTAGTTATAAATGAATATTTAAAACAAAGAGGGATTCGAAGGGTGGTGTGGAGAAATATAAAGCTCGTTTGATGAAAATGGTTTTACTCAAAAGGAAGGTATTGACATTAAAAAGACTTTCTCTCGGTGTCTATGACAGACTCTTTTAGGACTATTATGGCACTTGTGACACATTTTGATCTTGAACTACATATGATGGTTTACAAATTAAAGAAATACATTTATGAGTTTAAACAGGCTTCCCATAAATAGTATCACAAATTTCATCAAATAATTGCCTCGTTTAGTTTTGAGATTAATTCAGTTGATAATTATGTATATCCCAAGTTCAATGGAAGTAGGCATATTTTTCTGATATTGTATGTTGATAACATACCGCTTGCTTACAATGATATAGGTTTATTACATAAAACTAAGATATTTCTATTATGGAATTTTGAAATGAAAATTCTTGATGACGCCTCTTTTATATTAAGGATACAGATATACTATGATCGTTTTAAGGTTATTTTTGGATTGTCACAAAAAAGTTATATCGATAAGATTCTTAAGAGATTTGTAATACAGGAATATAAACCAAGTGATACCCCTATTGTTAAAGGAAACAAATTTAGTCTCAATGGATGTCATAAGAATAAAACTAAAGAAAATGAAATACAGAAAATTTTATGTGCTTCAGCAATTGAAAGTTTAATGTATACTTGGGTTTGCACACATCCAGATATAGCATTCGTTATTAAAATGTTGGGCAATATTTAAATAACTCGGGAATAAATATTTGAAAAGCAGTCAATCAGGTTTTTCGATATTATAGAGAACTACGGATTACATTATCACATATAGGAAATTAGATCATTTGGGGATAATTGGATATTCTGATTCTAATCATGAAATATGACTATAAAATTTTGTCATTAGGCTGCATATTTTGGATGGATATAGAAAGACTACTTAAGTTATTCTGTGACCATAACAGTCTTATATTCTAACAGGAGTTCGATGATATTAGATTTTATAAACATTAAGTTCCTAATTGTTAAGAAAAGAATTCAGAGTGTTCAGGTTACTATAGAACGTGTTAAAACAAACTTCATGATTGTTGATTCGCTTACTAAAGGGCTACCACCCAAGGTTTTTCATGAGCATACTTCTCGTATGGATGTTGCATCTTTTGATAATATGAAAATTTAGTGGGAGTTTGTATTGGGTTGTTATCTAACTCAGACATATCTTATACTTATAGATGTTCAGGTTATTCTGTAAAAATAAAGTATTCAGTTATGTTTCACTCTTATTAAATGTTTTATTTTTTATCTAATTGAAGAATAACGTAGGACCAGTTGGAGATAGGCATATTTGATTCACATCACATGTAATTTTCATGTAAAGATCCATACTTGATTTATATCATTTGATTGTGTTGATATACATAACCATTGAAAGTTTAGTTATAATAATTGTAACGAATATCGCTTTGATCATATATTGACATAATTAATGGAAGAGATTGTTCGGAGATTTTTTTGTTATGATAGCAAAAGTTTTGAGCTCATAAGGTTATGCACATTTATAAAGTAACATATGCGGTCTAAATGGGAGATTGTTGAGAAAATATTAATTTGTCATGTTGACTTACATATATAATTAATTGTGTATAAATGATATCTTAAAGTTGAAGGCATATAAAGTGATCTAATAAAGAATTTAAGTTATTGAATTTTGGGCATCTAAATAAAGTGTAAGCTAAATATATTTAGAGATGGAATCCATTAGAATTGCATTTCCGATGTGTCGAACACATATGATATTGTAACCCTTATTGTACCTTACATTTGATATTACAAAATAAATATTTATTTTAAAATGTATTCATTTACTTTTAAGTAAATTTGTTAAACTTAGACGCGCTGATCAACTAGATAATATTCTCAGTTATGACTCTAAATTTGCTTAAAGAAGTTGGAAGATGAATAGTGCATTCCTCTACCCAAGACAAAAAGAAATTAGGGTTCGTTGATTGAAATATGGAATTTGGGTGGAAAGAAAACGAATTGTAGGTAATTGAATTGCCTAAAAATTCTTTTACTGAAAATTGTCAATTAATTGTGTTTGATTGGTATAATTTTTCACCGAAAAAATATTGAAGTTTTCTATCTTTTGGTATTCATTTGGCTTTATTTTTCATGAAAATTGTCAATTAAATAGATAAAATATCTTCCAATTAGGAATATAATTTGATTGGATTGCTAAAAAAAAAAAAAATTGGAAAATTTTTTGTGTTCGTTTGGCTTTATTTTACATGAAAATTGTTAATTTAAGGGATAATTTTTTTTAATAATTGGGGATAGAAAATAAATAATTACTTTATTTTTTAACTTTGACCAAAAAAATTATAGCAATCTCTTCATTATCAATTTATCATTTAAGTGGGTGGCGATAAGTTGTCCACAAGCTATAAGTGCAAGGGACTTAAATAATGTCTGTTTACAATTTTATAATCTTTTAGTACTGTCATAATTTTTCATGTGACCTAGGCGGCTAGGCCTATGACTTCCAGATTGACAGTTGATCGATTTAATGTTGTATTATATCTAAACGATATGTTTGGTTTGTTACACTTGATAGTCAATAAACTTTTTTGGTCTTGATCTTGTGTAGTCTAGAATCATGATTTTGCATATTTGATATGATGGCTGACAATGCTGATTGAACGAGAAAGAAAAAGAAATTGGAACAATAAGGGTCTGTGTGATATGCCTCTTTATTTTTATTCCATTTTCAACTTTTGTCATGTCTGATGACACTTTTTTCCTATAGAATTGGTTTTCTACATTTGCTGATTTTCTTGGTTTTAGTTGAATTGAAATCCCCACCTTTTATGTGGAAATTGATTTTCCATTTTTTTTTTGGCAATAGAAACTTTACTTCGTTCATATTTTGTAGATACGAAAAAAGTAGCAAATATAATTGGGAAAAATTATTAATTTGTCGTGTGAGTCAATATATGTGATTAATTGTGTATAAAGGTATTTTAAAGTTTAGTACAAACTTAGAGTGATCTAATAAAAATTTAAGTTATTGGGGCCTTGGACATTTAAATAAAATATGGATTTGATCATATGTGTAGAGATCAAATCCATTTATATTTGACGATATGTTAAATACATAAGGAAACTATAAGGTTATACTCCCTAATTCATATGTGATTCTCATTTTTTGCGGCTTCACATCAACACAAGAATATAAGAGAACATATATTGAAAATGAAGATTCAAAACCAAAAATCAAGAACGGGATATTACACAAGCAAGATTATGGAGGAAGAAAATGAAATCAAGATCAAGAACTTAAGAATTGAAAGAGTCAATATTTAAGATCTGAAATCAAGATCCAATAATAAAGAATCATTTATAATTAATTAAGGTATGTTCCGCATTTAATAATTCTTTTGGTGATTTGACATTTAAGATCTTGACAATTAAGTAATTAGATTTTCAAGCTCTTAAAATTTGGAGTTTCATAAAAAAATTTAACAACTGGTATCAATGTCAATCCATGTTAAACCTTTAAGAATAAAGAAGAATTTTGAGATGTGAAATTCAAGCCCCAAATTTTAAAAATTGAAGTTTTTAAGGTATTTTTCGGAGTGCAATTCTTGATTCTCGGATATTGCTGTGATAACATGAATAAGGTGTAAAAAAAATAAAAAATGAAATCCAAAATTAATTGATTGTCTTCGTTATTTTCCAATTATGGGTGGCAACCGAGCCGAGCGGCTCGTCGGCTCGTGGCTGGTCAAAAAGACGAGTATGCTCCCCGAGCAACCCACGAACTTGACTCATGGGCTCGTGTAAAATGCGAGCCACAAGCGGCTTGTAGCTCACAAAAAAAAATCTAAATTAAGCGACCAGATTTTTTCAGTGATCGTTTCAGTCATTTTTTTTTTTTTTATTTCATTTTTCCCCCATAAATATCCATCCATTCATCCATTTTTTCCACCAAACTTATTATCAATCTCTCATTCTCTACTCTACTCTCTACATTTCATTATCAATATCATTATATACTCTTCTATATTTTATTTTTAACGATTTTCTACACTACTACATAATCCATATTCACTTCTCAATTCTACTTCAACATTCAATTTCAATTATTCAATATCAATTGTCTCATTGCAAATTTCCAATTCACAAATGGATCCACGTTCATTTGTTGAAAACTTGTTCAGTGTCGGAGGCGAATCACATGTTACGCCCTATGATTAATTTGGGAATGAATTCGTCGGTCTAAATGAATTACCCATTCCAGAAATATTCAGGATTTCGATGCTGGTGAAAGTAGTCATCCAATTGATTTGGATGATGTTGATGTTGATTCTAGTCATTCAATTGATTTGGAATATGATGATAAACTTGTAGTAGATACTCTCGATGTAAGAGTATTAGATACTCCCGATGTAAGAGGGAAGAGAAAGGGGAAAAGCGGGCAAAATGTTAGGACTATTTTAAATTGTTTCAAACTAGACGTGTGGTCGATAGAGTTTCAGAAACCAAAGTAGTATGTAATTACTGTCAACAGCGATGGGCATGACAAAAATGCATTGGAACCACTCACCTCAACTGTTACTACAAAACATGTGCGGCCAAACATGGGCTTCTTCCTACTAATCAAATGCAACTACAATTTGATAGTCCAGCCACTGGTGCTACTACTACACCACTTTCTACGTGGATGTATTCAAAGGAGAAAGCTCGAAAGGGAATGGTGAAGTTCGTTACCGCAGTTGAGTTGCCTCTAGTAATAGTGGACAACCAACATTTCGTTTCATACGTGAAACAATATTCTTCGTTTTGATACAATATGATATTTCCTTAATTCAAAGAAATAATTAATTACCGATTTACAAAACAATGGGGGGTGTTATATGTTTAACTTCGGATACGTAGAAATGGATAAATAAAAGAGATTATATAGCTACAACTGCACACTACATAGACCCACTTTGGGTCATGCATAAAACAATTATTGCTCTTAAAATTGTTATTGAGTTCCCTCATAATGCTAACAACATATTTAATGTTATTCTGAACATTGTTAAAAAATATCGTTGCGAGAGTAAAATTCGTTCTTTTACGTTTGACAACACTAGTGTAAATAAAGTTGTCATCGATAAATTGCACAGAGTACTTCAACACGATTTCGGTGGTTTTTTGTTTCATATTCGATGTGTATGCATATTTTTAATTTAATAGTACAAGACGATTTAAAATATGTTAAGGATGAAATTCAACGAATTAGGAATGCACTAGATATATCACGATTGCACCTAGCAAAAAATAAACTTTTGAGGAATTTTGTGTCCAAATTGGGGTGACGCATACGAAAATATTTATAAGTGACGTAGAGCATAGATAGAACTCCACTTACTTATTATTAAAATCATGTGAATGTTTTGAACATTTAATAACTGAATTTTATAACAGTGGGCATATCAGAGACGAAGACGATACTATTTTGATTGAGTCCGATTGGAGTTTAGTTTTTAAAATTAAAAAAAAATTGACAAGTTTTTGTGATTCTATAAATATTTTGTCTGGTGTTTATTATTCCACTATTCGTATGGTCCTCGAACGTATATATTTAATTGTTAGGGTTTTTCATAGATTTAAAGATGACCTCGATTTTAGTTCAGTTATATATTCCATAGAATTAAAATTTAGAAAATATTGGGAAGGCTTGCTTGTGTTATTTCCGTTAGCATGCGTCATGGACCCCGATATAATTTATCGGGTACTAAATTTGTAATTGATCAAAAATCACAAGCTTTAAATTTTAATGTACTTATCACTTATAGAAATTTGGAACAACTTTATATGAAATATATTATTAATATGCTCTACAAATGGGTACTCATATTAATCGGGTGTCATTCGGCTCTACAACTACTCCTATAGATGTGATTCAAGTGCATTTGCATGTGGTTCCTCTAGTATTAGTAGTAGTTTGTATTTCACTGCATATACTCAAATATCGAATAGTATTCCAAATGTGTTGCCTAGTGAATTAATTGATTACTTTAATCATAAGACACCTAGTAACAAAACAATTAGGAAAAGTTCAGAAGAGGTAAATGAATTTTGGCGAAGGTATGAGCGTCGATGACAAGTAGTTTCAGCAATGGCAAAAGATATATTAACACCTTCGGTTAGCACTGTAGTTTCGAAATCTGCTTTTAGTGCAGATAAGAGGTTACTCTCCGAGGTCAAGAACCGACTGAAAGGAGATATTTTGGGAGCATTAATATGCGTGAAGGACTGGGGAGACGCTCATTTTTTACTGCAAGATAAATATGCCGAAATTGCATTTAATCAAGTAAGTGATATTTAATTTAACCATATTCATCACAAAATTTTATTTTAATACCTTTATAATTTAAAAAAAATTGTACATGTAACAAGTCATTTGCGGTACAATTTTTAACTTGCCTACTCAAAATTGAAGTAGGCGGTCTCAATCTCAGATAAAGGATGAGAGTTTATCTTTTTTATTATTACTATTTTAAAAAAGAAAAATGTTTTAGAAAATGTATATTTAAAAGAATGTTTAGAAAATGACCAAACGTATAATATATATATGTTTAGAAAATATATAGTAAAAGGCACAACAAAAACGAGCCAACAAGCTAAAGCTCGACTCAGCCCACAAGCGACGAGCTCGTGAGCCGAGCCAAGCTCGCCCTTGACAAACGCTCAGCTCGTTTGTGAACAAGCCACGAGCAGAGCTCGTGCGAGTAAAGGTCGAGCCAGTTTCCAATCTTGATGGGATTTTTTATGTTCGACGATAACATTGAATTTAGAATTGAAATAGAAATTTAAGTACAAAGTTTTTTTTTTTGGCTAAGTAGACATTAACACTGGAATATTAAATATTTGATTTATGTCAAGTGCCGTAAAGATGTTATTCGAGATGTGCTATGTGAATAATTTGTTGATCGCCGTCGAGTGCCTTCAAAAGTCTTTGTTTCTTGAAGTGCGTTGGTTTTTTAAAAAAAAAAAAAAGGATTAAAGATTAAGGAGCAATCCATTTCAAATTTGGTATATAATTTTTTTTTCAAATTATTAATTTTTTAAAATAGCTTCGTTGCCCGAACAGAATTGGTGCTGACCATACTAGGTGCTGAATTTGAGATGAAAGATCTGGGTCATGCTAAGAAAATTCTAGGGATGGAAATAAAAAGAAAAATGCTAATAGGTTATTAAGTTTGAAGCAAACTATTTATGCAAAAAATGTTGGCTAAATTTGCTATGCATAACTCTAAATGTGTTGCTCTACCTTTGGCCAGCCATTTTGAACTAAGTAAAGAACAATGTCTTGTAGATGAATCCGATATTAAACAAATGAAAATGGTTTCCTATGCTAATGTAGTAGGGTCAATTATGTATACAATGGTCTGTACAAGACTTGATGTGGCTCATTCTATTAGTACACTTGGCATATTTATGGCTAATCCATGATATGAACATTTTGTTGCTTTAAAATGGTTGTTGAGATATTTGAAGGGATCTTCACACTTAGGTTTGTCCTTTAGTGCCTGTAATGAGGGGGGTAGTGCTTAAAGGCTTTATAGATTCAGACTTTGTTGGAGACAGGGACAAAAAGAAATCTACTACAACATATATGTTCACTCTATGTGGGACATGTAACAGTTGGAAATCTCAACTTCAACCTGTTGTAGCCCTATCCACAACTGAGACAGAATATGTTGTTGCAACTGAGGCAATAAAAGAGGTTTTATAGTTTAAGGGTTTATTGTTTGTAGTTAGTGAACTATGTAATCTTGTTATTATATATTCAGATAGTCAAAGTTTTATTCATTTGTGTAAAAATCCAGTTTATCATGAAAGAACCAAATATATGAATATTAAATTGCATTTTATTAGAGATACAGTTTCTAAAGAAATTTTACTTCTTAAAAAAATTGTTATTCAATTTAATCAAGCTAATATGGGTACCAAGGTACTACCTTTAAACAAGTTTAAATCTTTTTTGTAAATGTTGAACATTGATGCTAGTTAATTTTAAACTAGTGCCGGCACTAAACTTGATGTTGTATGGGAGATTCATAGAAGCTGTAGCGGTCTAGTAGTTTATCTGGATAAAGTAATAAGTTGCATGTATAACCACTTTCATCAAGGTGGAGATTTGTTAGGGTTGTAATGCTAGATCCAACCCAATACACTGGGCTATGATGAAAAGGGCTTGGCCCATGTTCCTATACTATTGCCCGATAACATTAACTTAAGAAATCCAGTGAAACCCAAGCCCAATATTCAGTCCAGATAAAAACAGGTTTGGTAAATGCAACTTTGGTTGTTTTCCTTATAACTAAAACTGCAAATTACTGTGGACCGTTGGATCAACGGATATCTCAATCTCGATATATTCTTTTGTTTTGGTTGAAACCCTAATTACTTCTATCATTTGGGTATTTATCTTCTTGAAGGTTTTCTAAAGTGTTTTTTCTTCTCTTTCATCTTCTCTTTTGATTTCAGTAACTCTTTAATCTATTTAGAGAGTGATTTTTATTTGTGAGATTTGGTGAAAGTGTATGCGTTTAATGGTAACATTGAGTTCTTCTAATCCATAGAAGAAACTACACGTTTCATGTGATTGTAAGGATTTTTGGGTGAATCTGAGTTTTCTGTATTCATACAAAAGTGTACAATATCTCTGAGTCTTCGAACAAAGATGTCTTAGTGTCAAATGGTTTGGATTGTAAAGTGTTGTGAAGAAACGTGTCGGTATATTTTTGTGTATATCTGTTTTGAGTAATAACTGGGATTAAAATTAATCCCCCGGAAACGGGGGGTAAATGTGCATAACACACTAGCTAAGAATGACATGGTCGAGTTTTTAAAAATTTCACAGATAGGACAAATTTTATTACCGTCGGTATATATTTAGATACACAGAGAAGTTGTCAACCACGGAAACAAAAGCAAAAACACTAGTATTTTCTCAATATGTTAAACATATTGGTTTGTACAAAATGGATTACCACCTCTCACATAATGCGCAGGGCCCGCGTGTATTTAAAAATCCCGACAATGTGGTCCCCTTCCCCATTGTGAGTAGTAGGTAAAATATTCGGTAAAAAAAATTCGGTACATGTAGCACGATCCTTTCTCAATTCTTTTGTGGGGTTGTGGGGGAAAGGGTCGGTTAATCTAAGCAGAAGCAACAAATCATTGTATTTTAGGGTATGAATTTAAATTTTTTTTTTAAATTAAAGTTCCATTTTAAATGTTAACAATGATAAAAGAGTAATACAAGTTTTTATATGTTATAGTTTATATTTTCATTTTTTATTTGATGCGGGATTTAACCTTTAAACATAGCTTAAAAAATGGTGGTTCATTTAAACACACTAATATTGAAATTATTGTACTCGTTTGATTTTTGTTCGAATCGAATTGCTTGTTAAACCTTAATGAGTATCTCTGATTCCATATTAAGATTTTGTGTTTCATCTTAAAATGTCAAACTTATTTTTTGTATTTTCATCTTTATTCAATTTCAAATTTCTCTCTTAAATCCTTGCATTATGGGTCCAAATGAAATAGTAGTTCGTTATTTCGAATTTTTACAAGAAGTTATTGGCATTTTCATAAAGTCGCGCAGAGCACGCGAGATGTGCGGTATTTAATGTGTTTTTCTAATTTTAAACGAGTCTTTCTTAGTAAGATGGTTATTAACTTAAGACTTTAAATCATTTCATTTCTCATGTTCGATCGTTAAGCAGTCAAGTAATATTTTATCTAGTATTGGTACGTTGGTTTGAGCCTCTGATCTTATTGCCTGCAGGTGAACTTTTATATGAATTTTAAGCCTTTTGATTATGGTTTCTTCTTGTCCCTTAAGTGGAGTTCTCTGGACTATGTAATTTTAACACCACTAACACCCCGCCTAACTGACAGCATTAGTGACATGCAAAGAATTATGATCCATTTAATTGGACAAGTATGCTATCGCCTAGATTGATGTTAAAAACCACTAATGCTAGATAACATTATTCTAATTACTTGGATTTCAACTTCGATAATATGCTATCGCCTAGATTGATGTTAAAAACCACTAATGTTAGACAACATTATTCGAATTACTTGGATTTCAATTTCGATATTTGAGCGTGTGCTTGAATTTACCTCTTACTACTACTCCACATCTCCGTGTTAGCGTGGGTCGGTCGTGAATTGAAATGTAAATTATTATCATAGGAATAATTGCGAAGGCATTTAACAGGTATGCTCAGTTTTGCCTCTAGCCAGTTTTTCCACCAAGGCCACAAGGAAAATTTGTAATTTTCAGTTACTTACTCTTAACCATATTGTACAAATATTCAATCCGGATGACAGTCTATGTCTATTGAACAACAATACCAGCAAACACTATGTTCGACTTTGTTGCTACATCTACTCCAAAATCTAAAGCTTAGAGCAGTCTAAACAAAGATCAAAATCTCAAAACATAAATTTCTTTTGGTTCTGTGCTTCAATCCTACTGAATTCAACAAATAATTGAGTCACTATAGCAATTCATCTGTAAATAAAGGTTGATGCTTTAACAACACTAGAAATTTTTCCTTCATTTCAAATATGCAATAGATCTAACTGCAGTGATAGGCTGGACATCCGAAATACAAAGTACACAAAAATAAAATTGTACTGTCCAAATTCGATACAAGTAATCTGCAAAACTTTGCAGTATGTCAGTAACTATCAAGCATCTATAGGTTGATATATCAGCACAAACTTCATAGTAGCAGTGAATTGAACAAATAGCAGCTATGAAATGCCAACAACAAATTCTAGAAACTGAAATTTAAGTATAAGAATATGTATAGGTATATAGAGTATAATGAACCAGATATGCGATTCTAAATCCCAGAGGAGTTGCATGAACCATACTGTTAAAGAATAATTAAATGGACTCCGGGAGGCTTTTTTGGTTCAAGCTGCTGTTTGGCACGTTTCCGAGCAGCTTCCTCCTTTTTCATTTGAGCAATCCTTACAGGAGTTCGATCCAAAATTTGGTTGCGTGGATCTATAACGATTTTCTGGAGGGAAACAGCATTCTCTATAAAGTACATCACAAGTTCAGCATCACTAGTACGACCATAATAGCCAGCAATCTCTACCATTTTCAGGTACTCAAGTGGAGATTTTGCGGCTTGCCTTATTTTTCTTCTTCTCTTCGAGGGCGACATCCATATCAACTGCAAGAAGGATAGGTCAGAACATTTGATTCCATCTCCAAATCGCACAAGACAAGATTTTGTTATTGTTCAATCGTATATAAAGAAACTAGAGCCTAGAAGGCACTCAAATTGGTCAAATATAATATCGAGTTAGTGGATCAAAGCATTTGAGTCTAACTCAAAGAAGAAAAGAAGACAAAGGAGTATAGCAATTACAAAATTGACAAATTTCTGGGTCTTTCTGCTTTCATTAACCTCACTGAACAATAAGTTCAAAACATATACACCTGAATAGGCTATATACAAGGACAACTTCGAGATTAATTAATTCAAAAACCAATGTAATATAATGTCATTCAACAAAATATCTGCATTTTATTAATTAAATGTAATTTCCTTTATTTCTTGATGGAAGGGTGCTGAATAGAAAAATTAACTGAAATTCCCTCAAAGAAAACCAGCAGTAAATATCAAGCTGAACTAAAAGACACAAAGAGAAACCCAGTATAATTCACTGAATTTAATCATTAATACTATTTCTTGCCCAGTCAAACATGAAAGAGTTATAATTATTATAGACAGTTCAGACCCACTAAAGATACCTAATCTGTTATGAATAG
>CAIGRL010141905.1:0-10525 GCA_903798325.1 Fraxinus xanthoxyloides
ACTCTTTTATTTCAAACTTATTGAACATTTCCATGATGTATTTTGTTCGGCTCCATTCCTTAGGGAGAGATTTACCACTTTGTTCTTAGGAAGATTCTTCTTCATCTTGTTGCGCATTTGCTTCTTCCTCTCGTGGATCTTCAACATCTTTAGGATCTTCCTTATTTTGATTTATAATTTAATTTGATCAAAAGGAATCTCCAAACCTATAACATTATCAATATCTTTCTCTTGATCAAAAGTATTAGTTTCATCAATATATGCATGAATTCTTCAACAACTAGAGTTCTTTTGTAAAAGACTCTATAAGCTCTGCTAGTCGATAATATGATAGGAAAGCGATGTATGATAGGTACAAAAATAGATACAACTTTACTAAAGGTGGGAAGTCTATTACTCTTGCGACGTTAACACCAGCACAAGTTTATGAGATCAACTCAAATTGAAAAGTGAGGAAAAGAAGACTGAGAGAAAAGGAGAGAAAAGTTGATATTTCACAACAAGAAAGTAAGAGAGGAAAACTGTTTTTAAGACTAAGTATGGCTTCTATGAGTGGTTAGTAATGCCATTTGGACTTATTAATGCATCTAGCACGTTTATGAGATTAATGAACCATGTCTTGCGTCCATAGTAAATTCATAGTAGTTTACTATGATGATAACTTGGTATATAGTAAGGATTTAAATGAGAATATATGACATTTAAGATATGTACTTGTGGTTGTAAGAACAACTTTATGCTAGCTTTAAAAAGTGTACATTTTACATGAAAAAAATGTTTTTCTTGGTATGTTGTTAGTTCGTAGGGCATTGAAGTGGATGAGGAGAAAATCAAAGCTATCAAGGAGTGATCAACACCTAGAAGTATAAGTGAGGTAAGAAGTTTTCATGGTTTAGCTAGCTTTTATGGACATTTTGTTAAACATTTTAGCACACTTGCCACACCACTCACAAAAATTGTAAAGTATAGGATTTCATTGTGGCATTGAACAAGAATATGTTTTTAATAGTATTAAGGATAGGTTGTGTACTGCACCGATTTTATCACTACTGAACTTTAACAATACTTTTGAGATTGAATGCGATGCCTGAGATATAGGCAATGGAGCTATTTTGATGCAGGATAAATGACCAGTAGCCTACTTCAGTGAAAAGCCAAGTGGAGTAGCTCTCAACTATCCTACATATGACAAGGAGATGTATGCACTCATTCGAGATTTGGAAGTACGACAGCATTACCTATGGCCAAAAGAGTTCTTGATTCACATCGACCATGAGTCCTTGATGTATTTAAGGGGTCAATGTAAGCTAAAAAGAGACATGTAATGTGGATGGAGTTCATCGAGACATTTCCTTATTTTATTTGGTACAAACAAGCTAAAGAAAATGTGGTAACAGATGCTTTATCAAGGAGATAAGCACTTCTACTTTTTTAGGTGCCAAATTGCTAGGACTTGAATATGTTAAAGACATGTATGCCAATGATTCATATTTTTCTAATATATACGAATTATTTGACAAGGGTGCTATGGATAGATTCTTTAGGCATGATGGGTATTTATTTTGGAAAAATAATTTATATGTTCCTATATGTTCGAAGAGAGAATTATTAGTACGTGAATTACATAGTGGAGGTCTAATGGGTCATTTAGGGTTAGGAAGACCTTACAGATGCTAGGTGAACATTTTCATTGGCCTAAGATGAAGATTGATGTTGATTGGACTTGTAGTGGATGCATCACTTGTAAAAAGGCTAAGTCTAAGATTTTACCATAAGGTTTGTGTGTGCCATTACCCTTTTCTAGTAAGTCTTGGGTTGATGTGTCTATAGACTTTGTGTTAGGTTTATCTAGGACTACACAAGGAAGATATTCAATATTTGTGGTGGTAGATAGGTTTAGTAAGATGGCTCATTTCATTCTATGTCATAAAACTGATTATGGCACTAATGTTACGAATTTATTCTTCAAAGAAGTAGTGCGCTTAAAAGGGATACTTAGGAGTATTGTATCGGATAGGGATATTAAGTTCCTTAGTCATTTTTTGGAAGGTTTTGTGGGGTTAGTTAGGAACTAAGCTATTGTTCTTTATAGCTTGTCACCTACAAATGGATAGGCAAACTGAAGTTGTTAATAGGACTATGATACAATTATTGCGCACTATAGTCAATAAGAACTTGAAGAGTTATGAAGATTGCTTGACATTCATAGAATTTGCATATAATAGGGTCACACATTCTACTACTTCTTATACCCCATTTGGAATTGTTTATAATTTTAATCCACTAACACCTTTGGATTTAATTATTTACCTGTTGATGAGAGAGGTAACTTAGATGGAAAGAAGAAGGATGAGTTGGTAAGATCCCTCCATGAAAAGGTAGGTGCCGATTGAGAAGAAAAACGAGCAGTATGCTTCTCACGCAAATAAGGGATGAAAGTGCATTATATTTGAACCGGAGATTGGATTTGGGTACATTTGAGAAAAGAGCATTTTTAGAACAAACAAAGTCGAAATTGTAGTTTCGGGGAGATGATCCATTCCAAATCATTGACAAGATCAATAACAATGCCTACAAATTAGATCTTTCTAGTGATTTTAATGTTTCAGCTACCTTTAATGTCTCTGATCTTTCTCTTTTGATGCAGGTACAAATTTGAGGTCGAATCCTTTTGAAGAGGGAATGGATGATGTGATCTATGAACGAGAGTAAGTCCGTGCAAGAATCCAATGATCATTGAGCAAAGCCTATGACTAGGTCACACGAGAAATGGGTCAAAGAAGCAATTGGATTACCTGCATAAGCCACAGTGGATGAAACATTGATCACTGAAAGTAAATGGACAAGTTTCATATTAGGTATGGAAGATGAAATGAAATGGAACAACTTGATTGAAGCAATGGATAGATAAACTGGAAGGAACAACTATGCGACCGCATAGTTGTTCGCAAGCCCCTTTATCGAACCCACAGAAGAGGAGCTCAGATGGTCAATGTAATCGCATAGATTTACATTATGTGGCCGTATAGCAAATATTTCGATAGTGAATTTTTCGAAAATTTGTGCAATCTTCTATTTTAGTTAAAACTCTATTTTGTAATATCTTTTGTTATTTTAGAGTATAATTCCGTTTTTTTTAAGGTTTTATGGATTTCCTATAAATAAGGTTATTATTTTCATTGTACACTACACAATTATTGAGAGATCAATTGCAAGGTATTTTGCTTCTTGTTCTTCGTCTAATTAATTTTGAACTTATCAAGATTATTTCTTGTAGCGTTCAAATAAATCAAGCGAGATTCTCGAGTCTTGTAGTCATGGAGTCAATATATTGTCGGTGATTATATTGGTTCTTCAGTTCAATATTTTTTTGAATTAGGCTTAAATATTGATTCTTGGCTTTCTTGGGGATTGAAACAATCTTGTTTGAGATTCGTATCTACTATTGCTACGAGGCTTCGCATTAGATAACTTCACATTTTTTGCCTCAAATCTTTGAAATCACAGGAACAATTCGTAAGGTATCGCCAAGTTATGTCACCAAGATTAATTTATCAACTTGTTCAATATTAGATCAATATGTGTGTGTGTGTGTGTGTGTGTGTGTGAACACACAATCAATTCAATTACAATAAACTTCATAGACGATGATTCTCAACCCTCAATGATTGAATATTTTCTTTTTTTCTCTCATAAGATGCACACCCCAAATTTGTTCTTTATTTTCTCTCCCGAGGTATAATTCCAAAGCTTGAATTCTCTTTACTCATTCATTTTTTATTTAAGTTATGTTGGGTTTTATCAATGATAGTCGCTAACTCAATTTGTGTTGATTCTCCTTATATTTGAGTATCTCAATCTCCAATCTTCACCTAAATAATTATCCTTACTAGAAGTCTAAATCCATAGGTATATATTCAAAGCTAAACTGTGCACAAGCATTGCTCATAGTAATTTTGTCATTACTTCAACACACTTTGGCATCCGTTCTTTTATTTATGGGATCTTTTATTAGTTTTCTAAGGTAGTTACACTCTAAATTGTATGCAACATTCTTTTTTGGTAGACCGTCTCCTAAACATTGGTCATGAATAAGGTCATATTACTAAACTTAGCTTCACACAATAATGTAAACAACTTTTTTACACGTGCCTTAGTTAGTGCAATACCTTTTACTTTTTTGGATAATTAATAGACATCAAAACTCCTATAGGGGCATTTTCTAGGTTCCATTTGTTAGCTAAACATAGTTCACGCAATATATTCAATCACAGAATCAACACATCTCTTGGAAACTTCTAACAGTGGTTCAACCATCCCCAAACTATCGTTTCAATGGTTTTGAGTTATATGGTTTTGGTTTTGAACAACCTACATACAAGCTTTCTCAACCTATTTTATTCAAGTAATCTCTTCAAAGATATAAGGTGATTAAAAGTTGACTATTATTTTAAAAAAAATTGTCAAATCTAACAAAGACAAACTTCAAAACATCCTAGTTTCATAACATATTAGTACTTCATAAATCACAAGTAATTTCAATAACATCAACTAGCCAAAAATGCTACCTAACTCACACAAGGACACAATAAAGTATTGAAATATTTTTGAAATCTTTTAGTTTTTTATATTTTCCATGTATATAAAGTGATCAACATACGAAACAAACACACAATATCGAATTTCATCAACAATAAGCACCAAACACCTCCAAGCTTGAACTATACATAGCCCTCAAAGTATAAAATCGTAAAACACAAGTAAAAAAAATAACAAGAGAGGGATGTAGAAACTCGTTGGGAGGTAGGTTGGATGGTAGAGGCAAAATTTGAATCATTCAATTCTATTCTTCATTATATTTAGGACTCGCTGTATGAATATTGTACCTTAAATTTAAGAAGTAGACTAGGAATATTAGAGTACACAAAAAATATAAGATTAATGAATAATATGAATGACAACCGACACCAAAACGGGCTAAGATGTGCATGAATAGAGAAAAAACGATATTAATTCAAAAGATAGCATGAAAGCTACAATGCAGTGTATAGGCAAACATAACTATGAAAGACAATCAGTTTTTTAATGCCAGTGTCTCGAAAACTTGTCACGTGTTTTTAAAATGTTGTTGACTCAAATAACTTGACACGACTACTCTTTTATTGCAAACTTTAAACAAACGTAGATAAATCTGAATGAAAACCTAGCAAACTACATGCAATGTAACATAAAGCATAATAAATAAAAGGGTAATAAATTAGGTTATCTCCCAATAAGTGCTTAATTTAAAGTATTTAGCTAGATTTTGAAGAAGAGTTAATCATGGTGGTTCAAAACAGATTTCACCGACAAAGCAGTAAACACAATTTTCAGCATTGCTAATCCTCTTCTTGATTCTCCAAACATGAAGATCCCCTTTCTCATCCTTGAGGTTTTCAATGATTTCACCTATTCCTTTCTTACGTGGGCACTTTTCATGAGCTTTTACTTCTTACTCAACTTTTCGACTTTCCTTATCATGGGATGGCTTCTCGACATGTGCATAAACTTGGAATTTCTTCCACTCATCATCAATCCTCAAGGTTAGTTTGCCAGCTTCAAATTCCATAACATCCCATCTCGTAGATAAGAATGATCGACCCAAGATTAATGATACATCCCATTATTCTTCTATGTTTAAGATAATGAAGTCCGCTAAAAATCAGGTTCTCAACCGCCTCTCGAAGGTGTTTTATTGATCAATCTGATAGCTGAATGAAGATTCTAGTATCATTTAGTTCTTCCAATCCCATCTTCTTGTGCACAGAAAAAGACATTATTAGATTTATACTAGCAAGGAATTACATAAAGCATTAAAATTATAATTGTTTCATATTAAGCAAGGTATTTTGAGACTCCATGGATCCTTTCTCTTAGGATATAGTTTGTGTTGCAAGACAACACATCACTCCTCATTTAGTGTAGTAGTCTCAAATTCATTAAGCTTTCTTTTCTTTGATGACATCTCCATTAGGAACTTTTCATAACTTGATATTTGAGATATGATCTCAAGCGAAGGAATGTTCACATGCATATTTTTTAATATGTCCAAAAATTTTGCAAATTGTTCTTTGAGCTTTTTCTTTTATGGTCTTTAAGGAAAGAGGACATGAGATACATATGTTTTGTCAAGAACGATTGCCTTAACATTATAGAATGTCTACTACTGACTTGAAATTATTTTTATCGACCATATAGATCCACGAGCTTCTGATTAGAGGAAGGTACCTTTTTTTCATTTGACACCATCTGTCTCTTAACTGTAATTTTCGAATGTTGAACCCCATTCCATAGAGTAATTGTCTAAATTTTTTTTCCCTCCGGCCCTTTTTGAAACCTTTGAGAAAATGGAATAAGAGGTACGCATACACGAACTGGATTTTGTGCACTCATAGGCAGATCCTCAATAGTTTCATTCTTCACAACACTTATGGCCATTATATGCTATTACAAGTTTGTCTAAGTATCATTTGATAGGGTCCCTGGTGGTCTTTCCAAAATTTCCCTAGCTATCTGACAAGTTTGATTTTTGAGATTTTTTATCTCAGTCTTTGATTATGAAGACTTGCTTCAGTCTCTAGCAAAAATTAGATTGAAAGTTATTACATGTTGTCCAATGCTTCCCATGATGATTTCTGGAATTATATAAAAAATACAAAGAGAATGAAAAAGTGACCAAAGTTATTTGAATTGTGAAGTTATATCTGGCTGGTTCATTTCATTGCATTATATATAATCTTTACAAAAGGTTTTTAGTACCAACTAGACTTCCATACTTTACCTATTACAAGTCTTACATTTGACAGTGTTTCCATAAAGCCATACTTAGCCTAAAATTCAAAAAATATACTACCAACCATGTACTATAAAAATAGTGAATGATGGTTACAAAAAATATACTTATGTGACAGCAAAAATGTCATGCTACACTCAACACTCCTCCTTGACATTTTTGCTGGACACACCAAGGCAATCTCTTAGTGTTTCGAACTTTCCTTTGCCCAATAACTTTGTTAATATATCAGCAAGTTGTTCATCTAATCTACAATGCAACAGTTCAATCTACTTCCTTTTTTGTGTCTCTCTGATTGAATGATACTTAATCTTAATGTGTTTGGTTCTTCTATGAAACAAATGGTTCATAACCATTGCTGCTGCAAACTGATTGTCACAATAAATGATAGTAGCTTCATCTTGTTTATGCTTTAAGTTTTTCAGTACATTCCTTATCCAAATTGCTTGATTAGTGGCCTCTGATATAGCAATGTATTCAGCTTCAGCTGTTGATTGAGCCACTGTCTTTTGCTTCATCGAATTTCAGCAAATGATACCTGATCCTAAGTAGAATATATATCCAAATGTGTTCTTCATATCCTCAGAACTCCCTGTCCAATCACTATCTGTGAAGCCAATTAACTTTCAATTTTCAGACCTTTCGAATCAATTTCCTAAGTCCAATGTTCCCTCGATGTATTTTTTACTGCGTTCCTTTTATTCTTTACTTTTATTGTTAGGGAAGTAGTACTTCCTTATTTACTGATTTCATTGATATAATTTGTAACCACGGTATTCCTTCGCCACAAGTGAGGAAATTTTAATAAAATCTCGGAGATACCGCACTCCTTCCAAAAAAATAAAATAAAATAAAAAATGTTCCCTTGATGTATCTTAGAACTCTCTTGGCTGCTTGAAAATATTATTCACTTGGCTCTTCTCAGATATGTAACATCAAGTCTGGTTGCAGTAAGATAGAGTAGACAACCAACAATATTCTATAGACTTTTGCATCTATCTTCTTCGCATAATCATCCTTCAGCAATTTTGCATTATGAATCAGTAGGGTGGCTACAGGCTTGCAGTTTTCCATGCTAAAACTTCTTCAGTATCTCCTTAACATATTTCTTTTAGCATATAAAAATTCCCAAATCAAACTAACTAATCTCCATGCCAAGAAAATATTGCATTTTCCCCGAGTCAGTCATTTCAAATGCCTTTTTTAGATCATTCATCACACCTTCAATCAATGCATAGTTGCTGTCTGTGATTAACAGATCATCCACATATAAGGAAATGATAACCATATCCTTTTTCTCCTCCTTCACATACAAAGTTTGTTCATTCAAGCTTTTAATAAAACCAAGACAGGTTAGATGCTCATCGATTTTGCTGTACTAGACCCTTAGAGCCTGCCTTAAACCATATAATGCTTTCTTTAGAAGATAGACTTTATCCTCCATTACATCAATCATGAAACCTTTAGGCTGTTCAATGAAGATTTCTTCATTTAAGTAACCATTTAAGAATGCTGACTTCACATCTAACTGAAAGATCTTCCAACCTTTTTGAGCTGCCATAACCATCAGCAATCTTATTATTTCATTCCTTGCAACTGGTGTAAAGGTATCTGTGAAATCCAATCCATACTTCTGAGCATAACCCTTGACAATAGCCTTGCTTTCAGCTTGTTGACAGATCCATCAGGGTTTAACTTCATTTTATGCACCCATTTAACCCCAATCAATTGTTTATTCAATGATCTATCAACCAATTCCCAAGTGTTATTATTTTCTATCATTCCGATCTATTCCTTCATTGCAACCATCCAATCATATGACTTAGCTACTTCAACAAAGCTTGCAGGCTCTATAATTGCAGCATTACACCTTGTATAAATGTTTGCTAAAGGCCTCATCTTTAATCTGCCATTATCTGTGTCTGAATCATCATCGGGTTCTACCTCATCTTTACTGATTTCTTCATCTCTGTTATGAGGAATCGGATTATTTGTTTTTGCTTTAACAGTGAACTATCTTCCCAACTCCATATTTCATTTTCATCCACTTTAAGATCCTTGTTGGAGATAACCTTCTTTGACTGAGGATTGTACACCATATATCCCTTGGCATTGTTACAACATCCAACTAATATCCCAACTTCAGCCGTTTCACTTCGCTTATCTCTCTTTGCATCAGGAATGTGAGTGTAACAAACACTCCTAAACACCTTCAAGTGTGAGATATCTGGTTTGACATAATACTAAGCTTCATATGGAGTTTTCTTCTCCAATAACTTTGTAGGCAAACAGTTGAGGAGATAATAGCAGTGTTAATTGCTTCAGCCCAGAACTCCTTAGGAACATTTTTATTAATCAACAAAAACCTGGCCATCTCCATTACAGTTCTATTTTTCCTCTCACTAACTTCATTCTGTTGAGGAAAATAGGGAATGGTCAGTTGATGCTTAGCACCTTCAGCTTTGCAAAAATTGTCAAATTGTCGACAGCTATACTCAGTTCCATTATCAGTTCTGATTGTCTAATTTTGCAGCCACTTTCATTCTCCACCATTTTCTTGAATGTTTGAAACACAACTGCAACTTCTGATTTAGCTTTCAAGAAATAAATCCAACACATTCTGGTCAAATCATCAATGAAGAGGATGAAGTATCTACTGCCATTCAGTGTGGTGATTTTCATTGGACCACAGACATCTAAGTGCAATAACTCAAGCTTATTGACAACCCTTCTTGACTGGTTCTTAGGGAATGGTAATCTCGTTTGCTTTCCAAGTTGACTGACATCACAGACACATGTATCATCAATGATTTTAGGCAAGTTTTCAAAAAGATTAAAATCATACATTTGCCCAAGTGAAGTATGGCTAGCATGACCAAATCTCCTATACCGTAAAGAAGACTCACTTTCTTTAACTAGATATGCATGTGTAGTGATATTTTTTTATTCTACAGGAAAGCTTCTATTCTCCATTTGAACTGTCATTAACTCATGTCCATTTCCAACTAGTATAGTGCATGCTTTATCTTTAAACATCAAGACATGATTTTTCTCTAGCAATTGCCCTACACTAACTAGGTTTTGATCTATCTCAAGTACATATAAAACATTAGGTATATGTTTAATACTTGTTGAAGTCTGAACAGTATTCACCCATATGCCTTTTACTTCCACAAAATCTCCATTTCCCACTTTAACTTCAGACTTGTATGCTTTATGCAATTCAACAAAGATGCTAAAGTCTGCAGCCATATGGTGAGTGCAACCACTGTCCAATAACCAGGTTTCAACCTTGATACAGGGCTTGATAGTTGAGAACAGATGCTCCTCTGGAATTTCATCCTAATTTTCTGCCATTCTTGCTTGCTGTTGAGGTTGCTTCCCCCTTTTGTTTTTGCACACCTTTTAAACATGACCAAATTCCTCTCAGCCTCTACAGCGAACTCCAGGCTCATACCAGCACAATTTGGGTGAATATCCCTTTCTTTTACAATGAGGACAAGGTGCAAACTTATCCTCTTTGTTTCCAGTTTTACTGCTTTTTGGTTCCTTCTTTTCAGACTGAAATTTTTTCATTCCAAAGCTCATTTGAGCTTTGCGTTTACCTTAAACAAACAGAGCTCATTTTGTTTGTTTCTCTTGCCTCATTAACCTTTTTTGTTCAGTTGTCTACAAGGCATTAACCAACTCAGC
>CAIGRL010141922.1:0-12805 GCA_903798325.1 Fraxinus xanthoxyloides
TATGAGATGAAGGCTATTTATGATATGGAGAGGGAAGGGTATAGGTTTCTTCAGGACAGGATAAAAATCACTATGGCTGGGTTGACGCTAGAACAGTCCTTTGTAGACCGATGGAAGGTGAGAGGTGAGGCAGAACGGAAAAAGCAAGAGATGGAGATGACCACACTTAAGGAGAACACTGGAGTTGAATTGTAGGAAGAGTCTAGAAATAAAGAAGTTGATATGGAGGATGATGGATTGAAAAATGTAGTTAATATTGGGGAGATGGATCAAATAAAGAGGATGAACATGAGCAGACTAGTATAAAAATTGTAGAGATGATTCAACAAAAGAGTGGGCAAATAATGGCAGAATGTGTTGAGCAAATAGTTGAAATATTGTGGAAATGAAGAGCAGAGTTCTATTATTAAGCATGATATGGTGGAGACAATGTATTATGAGTATGAGGACCCATATCTCATTGAAAGGGAAGCTAACAAATTCAACCGTGTTTTGTTTAATTCTTTCTTTCAAGTTGATCGTTGTACGTGGGAGTTCATACAACATCTATGGGTGATTGTGTTTGTGCTGCAATACATCCACGCCTATAAAATGGATGGGTACTGTGTATTGATCCTATGCCATTTAGGGAAAAATTTCCCATTTGATTCATGTGGTGCAGTGATGAGTTGTGTAGCATGCTGATTATCCCCTATGCGATCACAAAGTATGAATTCGAGGACAAATCCTTTTCGAAGAGAGGGGGATGATATAATTAGGGATAAGCAATCACTTGGTCGAGTTTTGGAGTCCAAATTGAAGAAGTTGACAAGCTAAGGTTCAAGTTTTGTGAAGGATTCAGGAGCCGAAACGAGTTGGATTCAAGGTTTGGAAGATATTTGGAAAGAAAATGAGTGGTGTTGATTAAAATGGGCACAACTTTCAACTCGATTGTTGAATTTTCACCTATGAGTACAATTCAGAATCGTCACAAAATTCTGTACAATGTCTTGCGAGCACATGGCTTGTGGTCGCACAGAAACATGACGATAACAAGTTGGCGAAATTTTCCTATTTTCGCGAGATTTCCTTGTTAGTCTAAAATTATATTTTATTTCCTACTTTGACAATATTCTATGACATAGTGACGTTTTATTAGGATTTCTAACATTAGTATAAATAGGAGATTTATTTCATTGTAAAGAAAAAAAGACTTTTCACACACTGAATTGAGAATTTCTCTCTCCTTGTTCTTGATTGAACATGTACCGAACTGATCAAATATTGTTATATTTGTGGCGTTCACCCCTTAGAACTTATTAAAGGATTAGGTACCCTTTGCGGTGTTCGTAAATCGAGGTTCATTGGTTTTTGTAATCAAGAGGTCATTCAAACTTCTTTTTTGTTTGGTTGCTTGGTTCAATAATTTGCAGGTCGAGATTTTACCGTATACAAGCTGAATTTGGGCTTCCCCGGACTTTTCAATTAATTTTGCGATTTTCACGTTGATCCGTCTCTTGGGTTCACGTCAATGTTAGTGGTTCGACTTTTAGGGTTTTCCTTCAGNATATTGTTATATTTGTGGCGTTTAACTCTTAGAACTTATCAAAGGATTAGGCACCCTTTGTGGCGTTCAAAAATCGAGATTCATTGATTTTATAATCAATAGGTCATTTAAACTTCGTTTTTGTTTGGTTGCTTGATTCAATAATTTGCTGGCTGAGATTCTACTGTCTACAATCTAAATTTGGGCTTTCCCGGCATTTTCATTTAATTCCACGATTTCCACGCTGATCCCGAATTCACGTCACCGTTGCGTGGCAAAATCGACTCAAGGACAAAGAGTTTAACTCTTGCTTGGACTTTGCATCTATTTCACTTGGCGTTACTTTGGTATTCTTTTTTTTTATTACTCATTTTCTTTGGTGTTTTTATTACTCAGTATCTCAATCACATTATATTGAGTCAATACTTAGTAAGTTTAGGACGTATGATGATAAACCAATTAAAACACCAGTGAATTTAAGGTTACACTTATCCAAAAATACTAGTGATCATATATATTAATTACAACATTCACGCATTATAGGTAGCTTGATGTATATTACCACTGCACATGTCCTGATATAGCATATGCAGTCAACCAATTGAGTAGATTTACAAGTAATCCAATTAATAACCATTGGAAAGCATTAACCCGAGTACTTAAATACTTAAAACACACGGTTAGTTACGGATTACACTACTCAAGATATCATCAGCGTTAGAAGAATATACCTATACAAATTGCATATCGACACAAAGGATTCAAAGTCTACAAGTGGTTATGTGTTTACTATTTGAAGTGGAGCTGTGTCTTGAAAATCATCTAAGCAAATTTGTATAGATTGATCCACAATGGATTATGAGTTTATTGCCTTAGATAAAATCGAAGAAGAAGTGGAATGACTTTTTAATTTTCTTGAAGATATTCTATGTTGAGAAAAATCAGTACTTGTGATTAATATACATTGTGATAATCAATCGAAAATTGCAAGGGCACAAAATAATATATATAATGGTAAATCTCGACATATTCGTCGAAGACATAATACCATTAAACAGTTTATATCGAATGATATAATCTCGATTAACTATGTTAAATCGAAGGAAAACATAGCGGAGTATTTGACAAAATTACTAACAATAATATCTTTTTAGGGAAATGGGCCTAAAGCCCATCGACTGGAATCACCATAGAGAAAACCCAACCTTGTAGATTTGAGATTTCAAAATCTTGGATCAATGGGATAACTAAGTTATGAAATGTCCAAAGGAAAGCACTTACTCCCTTTCCTACAAACTCAAAGTGCTAGAATAAAAAATGTTCAAAGATAAGTGTATACTTCCAATGATTCATATATCTTAGAACTAGATAAGAGATGTATAATACAATATTATAGGAAATCACTGAAGTGGGGCCGCTTTAACGAGAATTTGAAGTTTAAATTCTCTTAAAGCACTTATTAAACCAATAGTTGTTCAGGGTCAAAATGAACACAACCATGAGAATCGAAATAGTTAGATGAGTTATGATATTGATACAGTTATTTTGATTTACACAATAACTTAATGGTTTAAGACATCGAGTTTACCTATTAGTTTAGTAAATTCGATTGCATTCAATAAGAAATGTTTTAAGTCACAAGTCACATATCCTGATGTTATAGCTTGTCGTATGTACTCTTTTATTAGAGTATGCATATCATTTGCATAATGCATTGCATATTGTGGATTTTCCATTCATGGGGAGATTGTTTGAATTAGTTAAGTAATAAACCATGACAAAATGACTTTTGTGTCAACTTCGACCAGATATTCGGACTTGATCCAATAGTGAAATTATGAAAATAAATAGATTAAATTATTTAACTCGTCGAGTAAATCGTCGTGGTATATTTGAAATATCAAAACTAATTCCAGATGAATGAGAAATTACAGTCCAAAATTAAAAGAAAAAAATGAGAACTAGCCGAAAAATTGTCCAACTCCACTGCTAATGCACGAACGATGGGCGACGGATAAAGTATCTATTTTTGACGCTCGAGCGATGCAAAGGCGATGGCAAGAGAGCAAAAGTTGCGACCCTTGGCATAGGCGGTTGAGTTTTGAGGCGTGTTTATTCACTCACAACATCTCCTCCTCAATAAATAAGACCCTTGAAACGTCCATTACTTCATTCCAATGATATTCAATCATTGCATAACAATAAATTCATATTTTCCTACCCAAAACTCTACTTAAAAATTTGTTTCCCATTTCATTCTAGGAGTGCGTAAAATCAATTTTCAGTTCGTTATTCTTGTATTTTAAAGTGCTACAAACACGAGAAAATAATTGTTGTATATTGATTGTCATCATCCGTAGACGTCATTGTGGAACAAAATTGACTAAATAACAAAAAGTTCAACTATTGTCTCTACTTTGCATCCATTTCACTTGACGTTACTTTGACATTCTTTTTATTTGGTGTTTTATTACTTATTTTCTTGCCGCTATTCTGATCAATTCAATTTTTGGTAAGGTTGATAAGTTTGATTTTTGGTTCAAAGTCATTACTCAAATCCATTATCTTATCAACATAAATAAATATCACGCATATCTAAAAATCATTGACTTAATCATGTATACATTTGGGTGCTCGTCGAGAATCTTGTCCAAATTCAAATGCAAAAGCAAAGTAGCAAAAAATAATTGCACATCTCCTGGGACCTATTTTAAGATATGCTTATCCATTAATCAGCAAAGATCAATAGGCTTAACAGTTTGCGATGGAAGGATCAACTCGCTCGGCCCAATTTTTGAGTAAGCAATGTCTAGTATGAAAAGACACTGTTTTGCCTCCTTACCTGAAAAGAGACGTGTAAGTTCTGTCTATGAAGGCTATTCGAATATGCAGTTCAACTAGAAAACAATCTCTATACGGGCGAGAAAACTTCCAGAATGGGTCCTAAATGGAAACGTATATTGCAATTGGTAGAAATTGCTAAAACTACGCCTGGATTCTGGAAGAGACTCCCACAGCACTTTCCATTCGTGTATACCAATCACCAATGCGTGAATGTTCAACCATATCTCGACCCGACTTAAGGTGGCGAATTGGTCTCAAAACACCGAAGACAGCAAGATCAGCTAAATTAGGCTTTGAACCACCTGTTGATATGACGATAAAATAGAGAAATGGTGATGCTACAGAAGTTGATCGTCCATGTTAGCTTATAAACATACTGCAAAAAGAGGAATTAAACAAACCTAGAAAATCTTGGCCCTTGAGTGCATCTACCCATGTTTCTGCAGCTTCATATAGAGCTGCACGCTCGTCCGTAATATTATACTTTTTCTTCAATTTCTTAGATACAAAATACATTGCCACGGCTCCAGCATACTTGGCTGTTAATCTCTCAGCGAAGCTGAAATTCCCTGCAATAGTCCGAAATTACAACACTTTAATATGATAGGGGATAAAGGGGAAGGCAAAGCTTGTGGAAGCTGTACAGGATCAACGTTATTCTATCAAGCATCCAAACTAAGCCTTAAGCATTCGTTAATGGTAGTAATTTGAAGCAATCCACCTGATGACAGACTGACTTAAAATTTGATTGCACGATAAGAGCATCTCCAAGAGACTATAAATACAAGATGCTCTCTATTGAGCTATTGTTTCTAAATAAGCTGCAAGAGAATCTAATTTAGAGAGTCAAACACTCTCTATTCTTACTTTATAATCATTACCTTTAGTAAGTTACGGATTTCAATACTCTACTCTTTAAATTATTCGAATTATATTTGAATTGATTGACCATTAATATATATAAAAAAAAATGTTAAATATAATATAAGGAAAAATCAATAAATGCTTCTTGAAAAAACAAAATGAAGAACCAGAATTAAGGGCAACGTTGGAGTGTGTAAAAAATTTAACTCTCTTAATATAAAAAAGCCCTCCATTATATATAAAATGCTCTCTATAAAAGAAATCCCATATATTATTATTTGTCTCTAAACCAATTTGTTGAAGACGAATATTGATGTCAACAATCAAGCCACCTGCTCCTCGATCCTATCTCTATAAGCATATTACAGTGGACAAGGAGATGACATGTTAGCTATAAAAGATAATCCTGCTATATTTAAGCTGGGAAGCTAACAAAAAACATCACCATGAATGAGGAAAATGAGGTCATAGCCCATAGTTCAGGAAAACAAATCCCATTGGAAAAAATCCTGGACTGGAGTGAGCAAGAAAACAACAAAAGAGTAGTGCATTAATTAGCCACCAAAAAGGTAATATTCATTATCTGTTTTACATGATCAAGTTGCTCTTTTTGAACAGTTCCTCAACAGAGTGGATATAAAAGCAGATAGTACCTAAATACCTGGCACAAGAATGATGGTGAAATGGCAAACCACCCTTGATAAATGTAATATTGGCCACCTAAAGTAGCTTTTGGGAGTGATTATTATGAGCTTGATACTTAATTATGCTTGTTCATTGATTATTTTAGATGAAATTCGATATTGGAAGAAAACAGATGAAAATGAAAAATAATTGATCAAAAAGGAGTAAAGTTGTACATATTTTAAGGGCTCATTCTAAACAAAAAGAGGAAACAAGGACCAATTTGCTCGAGTAAAGGTATAATTTTCAACAATTTGAAATATCTTAATTTGACTAAAACAATGGTTCCCTATCATCTTGGGATTCATATCGTAGACCTAAATTGGGTCTATAAATAAAAACCTTGCATTCAATTAAAAGAGGAGATTGGAGATACAATCTTGAGAAAAAGAATTACACATCCGAATACATTAAAGCCTCAAAATTTGCATCTCAATTTGGGATTTGAATGTTGAAGAATACAATTGACCAAAGATATACAAGCTTTGAAGAGGAGATTGGTGATCCATTTTCGAGTATTGGGTGTCAAAAAACAACAATTGATAGGATTCTTTTCTTCATTTATTGTATTGAACCCGGTGACTTTTTATCCTTTTATTTTCTAATTCCACAATTATGAGTCAATAAATAATTGGTTGTTAGGATGAACGATGTAGATTGAGCTTAATTTTTTATTAAATTTTAAAAATTTCATGCAATATGATTGTGTGTTGATTACTTATTGTATTTTAATTGCATTCAATTGCCTGATCATCAATTGCTTGATTTAAGGACTATATTAAGATTGAGAGGAGATTATGTACATAGTTTGTACAATAAGTGACGTAGGTTTTATAAGAGATCAAGAGATTATTATAGCTTATGCAATCATGACATAATTCCTTAAACTTAATGCATTCACATGTATATGAATTTACATGGAGATATAATAAAATTCGAGAACGTGGTTAGGGTTAGTTTCATTCGAGAGAGATCACTAACTAAAATTGGTTAATTCAATTGCTAATACATATGAAAAGGGAGCTGAATTAAATAACCTAGGTGATATCGGAATTTCTAACCACTTAATCCCAAAGGTTCTCCAAAAATTAGATTAGTTAGGTTTATTTAGCTTTGGATAAATTAGTTATAAATAATCTCTTGATTTCATAATAGGTCACCATATTAATTTAGATTGAAACTAAATTAGAATAAAAACTGATCGTAATTACTTAGTCTATCTGTGATGATATTTAGATTCATATTCCACTTTATTATTTGTCTCAGTACACTTACGAAATCATGTGATCAACCCCCAACATGAAAATATAACTAGTTACTAAAGTACTAAACGAAAATTACAAAAAAATGCACTCCTCGGAGAGAAAAGAGTCCGTACAAGAAGGGAAATGAGCGAAACAACAAAAAGCACTAATAGTTCTAGTAATTCACCTCTCTCTGCCCCTTTCACTTACATTGTTCTATAAATGCTTAAATTTTACTGCAACTACCAGGAAAAAAATAATTAGCCGACTTTGCCTTGGGGTTTAATATTTTATAGCCAAAAAAACCCTTTAATCATGTCAAGAGCTAAAACTGGTCCATTATTATCTTACAAGTAGCCCAGATACTAGCAACAACCAATGAGTTTCTTCTCTTCTTTTCGGGAATTACTTCTTTGTGTATTTCTAGAAAAGTGAATCAGTGTATGTATGTGTCTGAGTCTGTATCTGTACGCAGCCCTCACATCGTTGCAGTAATCGATGGTCTAACACTGGGTTTTGAATTATATTACACAAGAGGAACTTGCATGCAGCATTACTAGCCATTGTAGTGACATTAACACGTACCATGACTGGTGATATAGTCGAATGACTCGAGGGCCTCAGAACTACTCCGATATATATTGGGTGACAAGATGTGTACCAAGTGGTTGTCCACCCACCTGAAATAATGAGAGTAGACATTACAATCATGGGTGCATGCACCACAATTACAAGTACATCACGGCAAGTGAACCCTCAAGATGCAGAAGAGGCAGATCACACATGAAGTTAAAATCAATAAATACGAAGAACAGGGTAGAAGATGAAAAGTGGAGATGCTGTCTATTTCCATCAAATATAACTCGAAAGCTAGTTAGGGTGGGGAGAATTGTAGAACATTAAGATAACATCATAATGAAATATGACGATGCCCACTCGGGAACAGTTTACGATAACAGGGTTGACAAAAAAAATACTAAATGTAATTTTATTGCAGAGGGGTTTTAACCAACTGTTTAACGTAGATCAATCTGAACAGAATTCACATAAAGTGACTCTGCAATTCATGAAAAGAAAAGTTCTACAACAGTAATATAACAGGAACAAAATAACTCATACCGACGCCACTTCTTCTCTTCATCATCTTCTGGGACAGAATCAGCAGAAGCACTAGGACGGATCTTTTTGGTCAATTTATCGATTATAACTGCATACAGAATGCATGAAGGACGTTATTACGTTGTATCTAAAAACAAAAAATAAAAAGACAAAATAATATGCTAGACATCATTATCTTTATAAGTATCTATTTATTTACATCTCTGAGCTTTCAGGAAATATTAAAAAGACGGTCAACTGTAAACTACTGAAGACCTGAAGAATCCACCATTTGTTCACCATCAACCATCAATATAGGTACTTTCTTGTAATCAGACCATTTGATTTCCTTTTTGCTGATGGGGTTAACCTCCACAACCTTGTAGGGAATGTCGTAATAATCCAAGACCGCTGCAGGAAGAAAACCAACGTTGAAAAAATAAGTGTCAACATTCCGCAAGATCAAAATCTATTATGACAGAGATATACAACCATCTAAATTATAGGATATCCACTCAACACCTCACGATGCCAGAGATTAAATGTGTGACATTAAATTTTTTTCACTTAGAATTCTTGTCCCCTCCTGGAAATGGGCCTAAATTCACCTAATTATGATTAATGCCCCCAACTTTGAGTTCTTAATTGGCACTGAGCATAGATAAACCACTGTGAGTCTGTGACCACAATTTGATTTATTTTGGGATAAAAAACAAATGAATAGTAAAAACACTTGGGAGAAATTATAGTTGGAGCCCTCAACATATGCAAAAAGTAGCAAAAAGATCCCAAACTTCTCTTTTCTCAAATCTGAGTCTTAAACCTTTTAAATTTGCAGCATACAGGACCTTGTAGCACTTGGGTCAGCAGCAGATGGTTTCTATCCACCTGACCTTTTGAAATTCATGTGACTCGCATGGCACATACATAGTAGATGAAATTCTCTTTTATGTACATAGAATATCCTAATTTTGGGGGAAAAGGAAAGTTTCGTTTCTGTACATCAAGGATTACAAATCGAAGGTAAATTGAACACAAGAAATGAAAGTTACAAATGAAATTCCATTGATACGGCAGTGTGTGGGTATTGGGTAGTTTTATCAATGATAGGTCGTCTAAGAAGATACCAGCTATTAGATAGTAAACTTCTAAACTATGCCTCAAAAAATTTCTTAGAAGAATTCAAAAACTCAAACCTCACAATCTCAATACCATACCAGTTGAAATTGCCATCGTGTAAACAAATTTATCGTCACAATGTAATGCCAGTTGAATACGAATAAATTTTTCACAGTAAATAGTAGTCTTCATAAAAACAAAAACATCCTTTAGAATCTTGATGCACTTTTATCCAAAATCCAGGTAATTAAAAAACTATTACTTCAATGTACATTTTGAAGCGAAAATCAATGGCAATACTTCAATTTACCTTTAACCTTGTTACAGAATGGGCAAGCTTCATACTGATAAAGAACAACCTCGTCGGGGCGGAATTTCGCAAGCACAGGTTCCTTAGCATGGACCTCTTCCGCCAGGGTCGTAGCCGCAAATGAGAATAACATGGTCCCTGCAATGGCGCGAGCTACCGCGCCAGTTGACAGGTCGGCGAGCTTGTTAGGCAATAAACTATGTGTCCTCGACGAGAAGTTTAGGCTTTTGGTGCTAAATAGAGCCGTATGGAAGATCCGGGGAAAGTGATTGTGAGTATGGTTCACGGCAACTTCCGGCACGGTGGAGACGCCACCCACGGCGCGGTATATGGCGGCGATACCAATAACCCTCCTCATTTTTTCCTGGATCGATCTGAGATCGGACCTTTTGCAAACTCGATCTTTTTGTCGTTTCAGAGGGTTTTAGAATTAGCAATTCTCTAGAATTCTTTTTCTAGATACATATTTGGGTAAAGCATAAAAGGGTAACCAAATATTTTTAGCATGATCCACGTTCTTAAAAAGATGCGTATTTTCAATATTCATTTTTAACTACATAATTTTTAGTAAAATAATATTAAATGCACTTTCAAAAAGTTCCTTTTTTAATAAACAAATATTTAAATGTATTATTTCCTTAAGAATGTGCATCAATCAGGAGCTTAGCCATTTTTCGTATGAATTAAAATCAAATTTTTAATAAATTTTAATAAAATTTATTAAATATATGGTTAAAAATTTGTGTGACCAATAAAACGTATCATTGAAATTGATTGTTGACTTTGACTTAAATTAAAATCTATATTTTAAATTTTTACCACACAGAGAGTTATTAGTAAAATTAAATTAAATAATTAATTCTTAAAGGTATATATTGAAGACATGTTTGAGCCCTATTTTTTGGAATGTATTTTAGAATAGTAAATTAATGAAGAATGTGTGATTAAAATGAAGAAAAAGTTTTTGAGTGAGTATAATATTATTTTATTGAATAATGTGTGGTTGAAAAGAAGAAAGAAAAACATATTTTAAAAAAAATAAGGATCAAATAAGGATTGAATTGAACAAAAAAAATTAAAAAGCTATAGCGTTTTTGAGAAAACGTGAATTAAAATAACTTTTAAACCTAGCGAAACATCCTCGAAAAATGACGATATACATCTTTCTCGATGATTTGTTATACTTGGAGAAATAATGTAACAAAGGATTGTAAAATATAAATTTATCCAAATCACTTATTAGTTTTTATCAATGTGTTTTAGAAGGTTGTCTAGACTCAAGGTTCGAATAAAACGCCCAACCTTGTACTTAGATACGAAATAGGAAAAGTTGATGGTCCAAGGCATACTTTGGTAGAAAAAAGACGTGCGCCTTTTAGTTTTTGGCGAGTCGTATTTTCTTGTTTTGAAATATAGTTCAACAAAATACTTAACCATAAATTAAGTCCAACAAAAAATCCACTTTAACCCAAATTTAATATATGAACATAGTTTTCTCTTCTCACGAGCAACACATTGTCAATTTGAAGAAGCAAAATCAGAGAGATGTCATACCCTCGACATAGTTTAGACCCATGAAGTCTAAAATCTCATCCCCAAGCAGATCATTGAGGTCATAAACCAAAGGGTCTAGGTCCTCTAACTTCTACCTATCATTCTCTAGGACATCGAAGTATGCTTGGCCCTCATTGAAAGATACTATATCGGGAACACCCTACTCCTACCAAAACAGATGCTCGGGTTTAATAAATGCGTTTTACATACTTATTTTGGGCTACAAATACGGGAAATTATTGATAATTATGTTGAAATATAACTTAATTCTATGTAAATTGTGTGTTTCAGGACAATGTGATGAATATGGTGGAAAATATGAGAAACAAGTGGAAAAGGACTAAAACAAAAAAAAAATCAAAGTTCAGGGACCAAGTTGCAAATAGTCGAAAGATGACATGAAAGAGGAGTTGGAGACGTGAAAGATGTTGAGGACCAATTGAGCATTGAAATGAAATGTTGGAAGAAGAAGAAGGGGAAAAAGAGATCAAGATTGGCGAAAACGGAGTTCGCAAGCAATTGGAAGCTGTCAATACTATGCGGTCGCATAGCACAAATCGCAAAAGCCAATTCAGGGAATATTTGAGCAATTTTGAAGTCTACTATGCGGTCGCATAGTTGAAATTTTGACGCGAGATTCTGGTTTCCTTATTCGACTTAATGACTTATGGAAACATTATCATGGTCGTGTATTTAAAACCCTATAGTCGTCCAGAACGGGGAATGAGAGATTTAGAAGAGTTTTGAGAGAAGAAAAGAGGCAAAAACAAAAGGAGCAACACCACAAAGTGAAGATTAAACTCAAGAATTGAACTGGTGATGTTGTTCTTAATTTATTTCTCCGATTTTCTTCTTTTCATTATGCTAGGTTAGGTTAATTTTGTATTAGGGTTAGATGAACTATGTAATATGATTTTTAAATTTTAGTCTTACATCTTTGACATCGAAACACGTTTTTTGGGATGTTTGAATAGTTTAAAAAAATTTCATTTTCTCCATAATTATTGTATATATAATTGTGTGAGTGTTGTAGCTTATTTCATGCATTCGAAATAATGAGAATAGGTTAGACGCGGTATGAATCATCATATGGTCTGATAGGGGATAGAAATATACCGCTTTGCCCTATGTGAATCTTTAAGTGCTGACAAAAATTCATTCATTCTTATATGTTCGCATCCGTCATAGAGATATAATCGAGTCACATATTAGAATATGTTTGACTTTACTTGAGAGAGTTTGTCAAATAATTTAGGAGATTGATTCTTCAATATTTCAATCGTGTGTCAAAGTTCCCTAGTACATTCAACATATATTAGAAAAAAAAAACTTCAATTTGCATATGACATAAATCTCATTCAATTTAGTTAAAGCTCATAACCGCATAACTTAGTTATAAATTCATCAAAGCGAACACTCTCATTTTTATTATTTCGGTTAAGATCCCAGTAATTAGAATTAGAACTAATCAATTCTTACGGGACGACACTCGGACTCAAAAAGCCCAATTCTTTACTTGTTAACGAACTGTACACTTGCGGTGTGTTATAAATTTTCGTGAAC
>CAIGRL010141931.1:0-14518 GCA_903798325.1 Fraxinus xanthoxyloides
TGGGTATTGGAGTCTAAATTGGAACGGTATCAAGATTATGGACCGGATGTAAGAGTCGCAGCATTTTCGCTAGCCTGATGCTAGCTGGCCGCTCGAGCAAGCCTGGTGAAAAACAACCCGAGAGTTTGTCGTCCGTCTGTCGTTGCCTTGTCGCTCGAGCGAGCGTTTATCTAGCCCAGGCCCGTTTCGTTTTCTGACTCAATTTTGGACTCCTATTCTCTTACAACTTGTCTCTAGGGTTTATATGTGTGTGTGTGTGTGTGTGTGTGTGTGTGTGTCACAACTTGTAATGTATAAACAATCAAGAAAAAAGAGAGAGAACATTCATACAACATTCTTAAGAGTTTAAATTTCAACTTAGATTATTGAAATCTTGATATTGTAAACACAAAACTATTGATTATAGTGGATTTCCCTCCTCTAAAATTATTGTGTTCTTATTTTCTTCATCTTTATTTCATCATCGTCATTATTTTGCGATCCGAAATTCATAACATTTCTGATAGTATGTTAATTCTGGTACTTTAAGGTACAACTTTTGTGGATAAGGAGAGCAGATGGGACCCTGTTTGATTAATCTCCTGTTCTCGGCATTTAGATTTCCGCCATAAAGGAAAAAGAAAATGCCACAAGTCTACATATAATATTTTCTCCCGGTTAAGCCCCTATTTGGTAGAGATTTTCAGATGTAGATTTTAGAGAATTTGAGGTTAAAAAATAGGAAACAATTATGGGGCCACGTGCAAAATTATTTTATTAGGAGATTGTATGGTTGAAATGAGTTTGGAAAAAATGAGTTTCGGAAAATGAGAGCCCAGCAATATAAATTAGATGACATCAACTAGAAGTCTAACAAAAGATGAACCAGATTCTAGGTTGTAAATAAGATCTGAGATTTAGCTAATTATGATCCATGTGTCTACAGCATTTTATAAGTATCTGAACCTCCTCAAGAATATGTAGAATATCCTTCTCTTATCTTGTTTCCCTTTGGTGCAAATTTCTAGTTAATAAGATGTGACATTGTCCACAGGTTATCTGCTAACATGTACGAACCTGATCACCATCTTTAATCGTGTAGATTTCTAAATAACTGCTGTCATTAAGTAGCTTGTGGCTATTATAGGAAAGACAGAACTGACCCCATACATGTGGCCTGCATAAACGAATTCAACTTCCATTACGGTATCAGAAGAACCACACTTACGACCTGAATCTGCCAAATATATAACCATTTTTCTCAGAGACAAATGAACATTAATATCACACCACGAAAAATCCAGTTCTGAACTCATGAACATGTGAACTATATCTAACCAACTCCCACTATTTGGAAACGGAAAAATTCAAATGCAAATATGGAATGGGGGTACTTTTAATGCCCATAGCAAATAGAATTGACCTATTGCAGTTCAAAAGGCGATTCAAACATCTACCAAGAAAATGGAGCTGCCATCACACGTTGAGACTGTCAAATTGAAAATTACCACCGTGGTTTAAGTGCTATATAGACAATAGAACAAAGGAATAAGCATTGGAAATAGATTGCTATTACAATAGTATCAATGTATATTGTAATATCATGCTTAAGACTGCCTCAAATTTTTCCTTATTGGTCTCAGAAACACAAATCCTGACTAATTTTCCTTTTCTTTTCAACTTCATATAATCATGGGTGCAATGCACCACAAGAATATTCAATTTTCATTGCCATGCCAATTGTCCTACAATTTCACGTTCATATACAATACCCAAACAAAAATTCTACTACTTAAATCAGTTTGCTGATTCAATCCATCCTATGTCCTCCCATACACAAACAAACAGATAAAATCTCACAATTTCAAAATGCATTACCATGAAACTCTACCAGGCCCCGTCATTGGAAAATGACCAAATGCCGCCTCCACCGCCAGCCTCAGCTCCCTCACCCTTCCTTTTTTTGCCACCTGAATCTCTACAAAACCGAAAACACAAAGTAAAATCCAAAATGTTTAATTCGGCATGCAATTTACGCACACGAACACATACAAATTAGTACAGACACGTATTTCAGATCATCTGCATTAACCAAAAGAGGGAAAATAATGAAGAGGAGTTTACAAAAATTCGATCCATCCAATTTGAGTACAGTAAGCCTGAGAGGCTCCTCAGGAAGCTTGTTGTAAGAAAAATTCTTCCTGGAGAAGCTATCAACTCAGAACAAAGGAGAACAATGGAATGCACGGGACATCGATCCATTGGGAACCCTAGGGGCATAAAAATCATCATCCCTCTCCACAATATGCATACTTGTGGTATGGGGAATGAGATATTGTGGTATGGGGAATGAGAGCTTTGAGTTTTCGAGATTCTTTGGTGAGGAGTTAGGGTCAGAGTGTCGCGATTCTGGAGAGAGAAATCAGAGAGAGCATAAAAATGGTTCTCCTTTTCTCCTCTCTGTAGTCTGTTGAATGAATCAATCCTGACGGGTTTTTGAGGAGAGAAGTGACAGTTATATTGGTTTGAGATTGTGAAAATTACAATTCCGTACAAATGGATTTTTCCATCTACTTACACAATTTATTTTCAAATAGTAAGAGGAATGTTTTATTATGGACCCTTGTTTGATGCTTATTATTTTTAAAATATTTTTTTTTCTTTTTAATCACGCATTCTTAAATAAATAATATTATAGGCATATTCAAAAAAATTCATATTTTTCAACCACACATTTTCTATACATCTACTATTTCAAAATGCATTTGAAAAAAAAAAAAAAATGGGTAGCATTAAGTGTAATTTGAACCGTCACCATTTGGTTTTTATTAGAACTAAAATCTTTTTTGGACAATTTTTCCCTTTCAGTCTGAAATCATGTCGTCTAAATAGACTTTTTGTGTTAGGTGATGATATCACGTGCACAAATCTTTAAAGGTTGGGGATATAGGTGCCACATATGGCTAATACATTATACACTTATGAAAGTTTTAGGACCCCGGAGGAATTTACCCTTAAAATTAAGGAGATAAATGATTACCTTTTCATTGTGAATTTCGCACGTACCACTTACTGAGTACTTATGCAGGATATTCTATTACGTTCTTCCAGTCCCTGTTCGACTGTCATGCTCTCATAGAAGTTTCCTGAAGTTGTAGGTTTTTCATGAAATGGTCAATGCTGGAGTGGAACCAAATGTCCATACGTATGGTGCCCTGATTGATGGCTGTGCTAAAGCTGGGCAAGTTGCTAAGGCTTTTGGTGCCTATGGAATATTAAGATCGAAGGTACAACTGTACAGCATATTTCATATCCTTTCTTCAAGTGTGATTTTTCTCGTGTTGTGGTGGATCGTACCGTGGAATAAGTCTTCACAACAATTGGTTGCATACAGTAGAATGTGAAGCCAGACCGAGTTGTATTCAACGCGCTTATCACTGCATGTGGTCAATCAGGAGCAGTGGACCGTGCATTTGATGTCTTAGCTGAAATGGGGGCAGAGGCACAACCGATAGATCCCGATCATATCACTATCGGTGCTTTGATGAAGGCTTGTGCAAGTGCTGGTAAGGTGAGGTTTGTCTAGTTATTGCCTAGAACAAGTATACATTGATGGTCTCTCTCCTTATTTCTTATCCCGTTCTTATTCTAATTTAGGTTGATCGGGCACGAGAGGTCTACAATATGATTCACAAATATAACATCAAGGGTACTGCAGAGCTTTACACCATTGCAGTGAACAGTTGTAGTCATAATGGCGATTGGGAGTTTGCATGCTGTGTCTACAATGACATGATACAAAAAGGTGTTGTTCCTGATGAGGTAATTTTGTGAACGCCTCTTTTATTGGATATGATTATCTGGAAGTTGCTGTTTTCAGATGCCTAGTTAGTTTAGATTTGGGGACAGAGATTCATGTATCTCTTTTTTGGTAGCTATAATGGAGTTGTTTGATTTACTTTTAAAAGGTGGCAGTCTCCTGTATAATTTCCAATTAAGAAGCAAGTCAAAAGACTTGGATAGACCAGCAGATGGTTGGTGGTATTCAAGTATGTGCTAAGTTTTGCTAGGAAATGTCGCTCAAATATCCTAAATGGTTAACAAATGAAATCTTGTGTTTGTCACTGTGAGCTTTCTATTTTTACGAGGTTAAATAATAAAACAGTTCATTTTTTGTGGAAAAGTGCAATTCACCTGTTCTATTGATTGCTTTATATGATCTCAGAGATTTCATCTTTGGAGGTGTTCTTCAAATTCTTTCTGATAGCAAGGGACTTACAGCATGGATATGCAACTATAAAATATTTGTTTTCCTTCAAGTGAAGAGTCCAGTATATTCTCCTCCTTTTCTTGTTATGTCCTTTGTTGATTAGATAATACTGTCAATTACCCATGGAGAACTTCATCTCTGGTCTGATGGGTACTAATTAGTTATAGATGGTAGTGTCTCGTATAGTGACTGTGTTATAAAATTGATTTTTTTTCAACAGACTTTTTATGTGAGGGGCACATGTTAATCTATGTTAATTTGTGATACGGATATTTCTTACTAGCTTCATTTGGTTTGTTCAGATGTTCATCAGCTCATTGATAGATGTCGCTGGACATGCTGGAAAGGCGGATGCTGCGGTTGAAGTTCTTCAAGCTGCTAGGACTAAAGGAATGCACGTAGGAATCATATCATACAGCTCCTTGATGGGAGCCTGTAGCAAGGTATGTCCCGCAGTCAATGGATTTCCATCATGTTTCCTTTAGGTAATATTTTACCAATCCGAGCTTTTTCTGGTTAGTAGGGATTGAACTAGGGTTTTCACCAATTAGAAGTTGCCTTTATTTGGAATGACTTCTTAGATTAAAAGTTGGCTTTGGGATTTAGATTGTGGTTTTGAATGTGAAAAATCCACTTGGTACCAGTTTCTTGAAATATGCTGGATTTGTATTTTGCATTGGAATCTTAGCATATCTTCACCAAAGTGTTGAGGTTTTGAACAGTAGAATCCTTTTCCAGTGCAATACAAGAAGGCAATGACATGATGAGTTCCTCATCTAACACAGACAATTTAGGATGACTGGACTGAATTATACGTCATTCAAATGGCTTGACCAGAATCCTGGGTAAATTTTACCTGTTTTATACACTTGGTTGTGAAGATCCTCTTATTATTGACACGTTGGTTGTCAAACTTGGTTTCTGAAAGCTAAAGATAATCAGATGAAGGGAAACTAAGTTTTTAAAGATAAATGCTGCATATTAATTTAAATGTTAACCTATATTATATTCAACGTTGCTGTTTCTCTATTGGTAAACACGAATACCTTTTTTTCTCTCCAGCAATAAGCATACTTGGGACTCAGTTTGAAGATTCTTTCCGCCAGACACTATGCATCATTAGGAACAATTTATGACCCAGTCTTTGTTTTTTCATGTGATACTTGATATGTGAATGCCTTATTTTCTTTTTCCATTTCAGGCAAGAGACTGGCAAAAGGCACTGGAGTTTTACGAGGAAATTAAACGCTTGAACTTGAAACCAACAGTTCCAATGATGAATGCCTTAATAACTGCCTTATGTAAGTCATTCCCCTCTACACCCCACCAAAAGTAAAGTGTCAAATATAGTTTTTGTAACTCTTCTTCTCAATCCGCAGTGATGATGCTTGACTTTAAAAAAATTCACATGTTGATGTGGTGGTATTCTGAATCTTCTGTTTGTGTTTGATGAAAAATGTAGAGAATTCCCAACTCAATGGTCAGGTATTGACTAGCTTAGGGGAAGGGTGGGAATGTGTAACGAGTTTTGTGATTGAGAAGAAGCATTTGGTCCTGCTGCTTTTAGATACTTTCTGGGGACTAGAATAACAACATTTTTCTTTGCCATCCGCTTAAATGATAGCCCAAAGAGAAAAGAGGCACAACCATTTACTTATATATTCCGGTTTTGGTGAATTGTTTTCAGAGACATCAAAGATATGCAAACAGTGCCTCCATCCCACAATTATTAACACTTCTAGTTTTGGCACTGCGTTTAAGAATTGAAGATCTAAGTGGAGAAGCATTTAGGTAGAATATTTGTATATTTGTTACTTGCATCTTTGCTGTAGTTATTCCGAAGTGTTGTAAGTCTTTTGATATTGGGTTCAGTGTTTTATGTACTATATTCTAAATTGACACGGACCATCTCGTTGAAATGGTTATTTGAATTTAATGGGCAGATTGAGAACAATGAGGATTACTTATTTCCATTTTGAGTGAGTAAAAATTTAAATGTGGAAAATCCCTGATAAGAAAGATGCCATATTATCAGGGGACGGAGAATATTATTTATGAATAATGTGAACAACGATCTTTAGAAGTCCACTTAGAAATGTTGGTTGGAAATTGGACCATAGTACATATCGTTGAACTAAACAAATTTAGGTAAGACTGAACATGGGATATGCATTCAGTAATCTTATGATAGTGTGCTGTGTCACAGAAACGATAAAAGTCGCTAAGTTGTTAAAATCATTACCAGTCAACTGATTCAGCACAGCTGGATATAATAGTTGGGAATTGAATAATTAAATGAGATATAATTTAGTGAGGATGTAGGGAGTGACTTTTGGGCTGATAGGGTCTGGGGAAAAGTTGATAGGGTCCAAATCTATAATTTCTTGAGCCCACTGTGTCCATTGGGTCCTTTGGTCTTGGGAATGCGAGCTGAAAAGATCATCAAAGATATTTTAGTGTGGAGATCCTACAAGTTACAAAAGAATTCTGCTAAGTTTCCTTTCACTCTTTCACTAGGTCTCTAAATGGTCCATGCAAGAGGGTAATGAGATTTTTATATCTAAATTATATCAACTATTAATTGCATTGTGAATGTTTACATTGAGGTGCAAATTTCTAATCATCCGTTATGCATTAGGTCTGATATCTGCATTAGGGCATTTAATTTACTAGGCGTATCCATTCTGGATATTAGGTAAATTTTATTTCGAAACTTTCTCGAAGGGTTCTCTGGTTTCAGAATATGAGTTTATTAGTTGGTGAATGTGGTAAAACTGAACCACAAGTTCTTGGAATGACAGGCGCTGTTCAATTTTGGTTCTCAATCTCATGGCTGAAATTTAATGATTCGATCACAATTTTGAACTAGATCTTTGAGGCGTCTTCATTTGTGCTTGGGAGTTATTTAATATCTGTGGGGTTGTGAACTTGAGGAAAGGGAATTGACTCGAACACACACACACACACACGAGATAAAGAAAAAGAAAATGAAGAAAATGGATGTGTAGCTGGGACTCAACTGGCCGAGTTATGATTTATTTGTATTTTGTTTCTGAAGCTCATGCAATGCTCATACAACTTTTAGATAATTTATGGACAATCTTGGGATTTCTTGATTATTAGAGTCCTGTCTGCAGGCAATGGTTAAAAAATATCTAAAATTAATTTGTAACTGCAGTTAAATTACCTGGGACCTACCAAATGAAAATATTTATTTATTTGTCAGCAAATAAAGTCAATGTTAAGAAAATATTCCACTGTTTCAAATTTTATTTTCCATTTGTATGATAATAACTATGAAAAATCACTTGAGCAAATATCCCTTACAGGTGATGCAGATAAACTAGAGAAGGCCATTGAAGTTTTGTTTGAAATGAAGAGCATAGGTTTATGCCCAAACACCATCACATACTCCATCCTTTTAGTGGCAAGTGAAAAGTAATTGTCTTTCTCTGAATATTTCTTTCCAGGAACCATTTCTTCACCTTCTGAATCTACAGAACTAAGTAGTACTTGTACTGTTTTGGTCTATATTTTTCAGAGAGGACGACATAGAGGTTGGCCTCATGCTCCTTTCTGAAGCAAAAAAGGATGGGGTTGCACCTAACCTCGTTATGTGCAGGTGTCTTATTGGTAAGATTAATATGGCTGTTACTAAGCCCCTTTTTGTCTCCCATTCTTTTAATAAGCTTTTTTCTACGTACTCATTTTCAACCACACATTCACAATAAAATATTCTACACATAAACCCAAAAATTTTTCTACTTTCAAACCACACATTCTTCAAAAATTCAGTATTCAAAACAATATTTTTCCAAAAAATGGCCACCAAACAAGGGCTAAATAACTCCTGTCTTCGAAGATTTAAAGAAATCTTAATGACATGAATCCTATGACAATTAATGAAGAGGCCATGGGAATCCAACCCACCATTCGGACTAGGTTGAGGCATAAAAACCCAACCTAGTCATTGAGGGTGTTCTTGTTATAAAAACAATGGGAAAAAGTTGAATCTATGACTATTCTTGTCATGTGCAGGTATCTTTTGACTAATTTGATTTGGTTCAACCGTCGTATTGATTTAATTCACGCGTTAGTGCTAGTTTTTCTCTGAAAATAGTACATTTGCGTCGTATACTCTGAACTTCTACAAATTTGTTTCACTTGCTTTGTCTCGTGTCTTTTGCTGCCAAACTGTTGCTCAAATTGCACCACTAACTAGGTTACAATTTTTGGAGTCTAATATTGTCATGAGAATGAAAACATCATTGTTTCAAAATATTTTGCACTACAACTTGTTTGGTCTGAAATGGTCACGTTATTAATTAATTGATTTTCTTTTCTGAATGGCACTCTCCTAGTCGACATTTTGTGCCTATGCATTACAAATTGACTTCAAAGCTGAGTTCAAAATTAAGTTTTACATGGTAACAAGGGTGGAGAAAACTTTTCCTTTTGATGCTCAAACTTCAAGCCCATGATAATTTCGTAATTTAAGAAATTATTGAAATTGAGAGTTGCTTTCTTTCCCTGAGAAGCTATGATACACAAACACTCCTACTAGGACAGCATGTTCGTGTCTGATACATATCGTGTGCCGATACATGTAGTGTCATGTCGGGCGCCAACACGTATTGGAACCGACACTCCACGCCATGTGTCCAATGAGCCACATGCCTTGGCCTAATTTTTATATTTTGAAATTTCTAATGCTCGATGGACACTTTAAGGACATTCACTAGGCAAATGTTCGACATGGCATGTGCCTTGTTCTATATTGAAAAGTATAAAAATAAAAATAGAATATATAAATTTTTAAAGAATTTAAATCAATGTGTCCCAATGTTTCCGTTTCCTACTTTTTTAGAAAAATCACGAGTCGCCGTGTTCGTTGAGTGTCCATGTGCATGCCCGTGTTCATGCACTTGGGCAAGAAGTAAGAAGCTCCAAAATAACCTTCATGTCAGATGGTTTATGATATGAAATTGCCGTGATATAGTTATATCTTTATTGAAAATGCCATATTGTATTGTTTAATGATTTCTTTTACTTACTGATTAAGTTTTGTCTTCTGAAGCTATGTGCTTACGAAGATACCAAAGAGCTTGTACATCTGGTGAGCCTGTACTACCTTTCTCCCCTCGGCGGCTACAACTTGATAATAAATGGTAGACATTTCTTCTATTCTGCAGCTACATTTCCTAAGAAATATAGTTTACTGAAATTATGCACATATGATTACTGAGAATCATCTTGATATTTGTTCTTTTTCTAATTTTTATGAACGCAATTGCAAAACCTAATACTGCTACGATAAGTTATGAACTTGATGAGTTCCAGGATGGCTTCGATAGGAATGCCTTTTATATGCCTCATTGTCTTTATAATTATTGATGAAGCATTATTCTTGGAAATTAACCTTATAAATTGACCTTTCAATTCCTTGACCGAATAATATGCAACTTAATCTTTTGTGTGTGTGTGTGTGTCCCTACTCGCTACCTTTTGTAAATTGATTTTCAAACTCTTGCTCTCCATCAAAAGAACTTAAGCTTGCCAGCTATCATAATTTTGGTAATGAAGAGGTAAGGGCAGATTTATTATATCGTTGACGTCAATTGAGTTTTTGACTTATAGGGCTGAATGTGCTCTTGGAATTTTATTTTAAATGGAAAATTTGTACTATCAACTGAAACGTTGTAATATAAATTAATATTAAAGATGTCTCAAATTAATTTTAACTTGAAAAGTTGCTGAAGGGAAATATTTGACAGAATTAACAATTTTCCTGGATGTACCTTTGCTCTTCAAGCATTTCTGAGATGTAACCTGTTACTACTGATTGCAAGAATTAGAAATGGTACTGTTACTACTGAATTCAAGAATTAGAATTCATGGTTCACTTATTATGTAGTATATACTGTGCTCAGTTTTTTGCTGTTTGATTTCTTATGAGGTATTGATTCTCACATATGATGTATGTTTAGCCATTTGTTTCTTTACCCTCACCATTACATTATGTTGTGTTCTTCTTGAAGTTCAATATCAAATGCAACTTAAGAATTTCTGTTGGCTTTGAAAAGTGTCTTATGAGAAACTTTTGGATCAACCCATTGGGAGCTGAAGATGTTGACATCCTCAATTCTGTGGCTGAAATATCTGTATTTTGTCGAACATTTTGTTTGTTTATGCTAATTCTGCCTATTAGATAAGAAAATAACATGCATTCATCATCTATATGAAAGAAGATGATTTTTCTGCAGGACATCGTTGGCCTTGATGATATATAGGGAAACAATTCTATCTGGCGTGACACCTACAATGGATGAACTATCACAAGTTTTGGGATGCCTACGACTTCCTCACGATGAGTTCTTAAGAAATAGACTCGTTGAGAATTTTGAATTTAGTACCGATAAATCGAAGGGCTCAAACCTCTATTCACTGATTGATGGATTTGGGGAATATGATCCCCGTGCTATTTCGTTACTAGAGGTCTGTGGATAACTTTCATAGATTCTTTATCCTTTCTGAATTGTTAGAAAACTTTTCATGGTTTCTGAACTTGGATGAAAATTGATTGGAGATATTTTTGGTTTCTCCGAGTTTTCAGGAGGCTGCTTCACTTGGAGTTATACCTCTTATATCTTTTAAAGAAAGCCCAATTGTTATGGATGTCAGGAATTTCCAGATACATACAGCTGAGGTGAGCTAATTTCTGTAGCACTTATAATATATATATATATATTTCCTTGTTTTCTAAGACTGTCAAAAGTTGCTCATATTCAGAAAGAAGAATATCATTCTTTAAACTAAATTGGAGGTTGTCTAGCCTATGTATGTTTACTGTGAATTGCAACTTATATCTTTTAGTTTGATTTGTTATCGGGAGAGGATGGAAAATATATCTTGTAACTCAACAATTTTCATTTACAACTACTGCATATTTCCCTCCGTGACTTGCTTCCTCACTTAATTTCTCTCTCTATAATACTATTGAAATATGCCATATTCCAGTGTTTTGTTCTCCCGGGTTGCTCCTTGATTACTGTTGGTATATATTAAGTCAATATTTTACAAATATTTGTCAGGTATACCTTTTGACAGTTTTAAAGGGTCTCAAGCATCGTCTGGCTGCTGGTATCAATATTTCTTACCTTCACTTCTTCATTGATTATAAATAGAACTTAAGATCTTATTTCACCTTTCATATTTGGTAAGTGCTAGTTACTTCTACTTGCAAAGTAAACTAAATAATGGGCGACGTTCAGATACATTTAATTTTTCCTTCTCCACTATCCAAATAAAAAAAAGAAGAAATCCTCATAGGATCTGTTGTTCCAAAACAAATCAACTAGCTGTTTACCTTTTAATATGATCTTTTTAATAGGTTAGCTTTGTGGAGAGATGCAGGTGCAGTATTAGTTGGATTTTTGTCTAGTTTAACAAGGTCGAAAAGGATACTGACCTATCATGCTAGACAGACTGCGGATAGTTGAAATTTAGGCTGAACTAATTTTATTCATCCAATCAATCGTATATATGCTAGTGAAATCCTATTTATAAAAGGTCTATTTATAAAAGGTCTTTGATTGGAAAACTCATTCTAGGGATTACAATGGCCTGTGTATCTGTCTAAGGAAAAGTATTATCATATTACTGCATTAATTCCTAGCTAGACTAGAATATAAGATAGATAGAATACAAGTTAAAATGGATCTTCTCCTATTCTAACTCAGATGAACCTTGTTAACTACTGAAGTGAGTTTACGAGTTTCCATCGTATATTATATTGTTAGGCATTTAATGGCAGAAGTTCTCTCATCCTTTTTTTACAAATTAAAAGTTGCATCTTCGATAAATGGGCAACATTTTCATTTATTTTATGTTACCGAGTTTGAAGAGGATAAGTTTCACAATCACATCAAATACATGTGTACTGAAATGTCAAATAGGGATATTTCTTTCCTTCTCTATTTTTCTTGCTTTCTTCCTGTTAATATTGACTTGGACTCCTTGATTTTTTTCTGGTATTCAATATTTTCTGATGTAATTTCTTCGTCATTCCCTTCAAGTTTATCGCTACCTTGAAAATTATAGCAATGTAAAAGAAATGTCACGGTGATGCCATTTTTGGGACTAATATTTGGGAGACACTACTTCCTTATTTCACTTTATTTATAAATTCACGCAGGTGCGAAGTTGCCTAATGTAAATATTTTACTTCCCGTAGAGAAGACACAGATTGAAACTTCTACAGGGGAAAAAACCATTAATATTGCTTCCAGGTAAGTGGAGCTTCTTTGCCAAATGGAAATGAAAGGCTCCATGGACAAATGTTTTATGTGGTTGAAATATATTTATTATCTAGATATATGTCATAACTAGGTACAGGAATTGCTGTTAGGATGAGAACTTTAATGGTTGAATTTAGAACAGAGCCTAATGACCTTTTTTTTGGAAAAACATTGTTTTGAAGTGATTTTTTGAAGAATGCATGGTTAAAAGTAGGGAAAAGTTTTGGATTTATGTTTAGAATATTTTATTATGTGAATGTGTGGTTAGAAAATGAGTACGTAAAAAAAAATGAGTTTTGAAAGAATGGAAGACAAACGGGCTTTTGATTCACTTGGAAAGGCCCTTGTGCATGCAAACTTTGTTCTGGGACCCACACTGCAAATTTCAGTCGTCCCATGTAATATACAATAGCTTAGAGTTTAAAAATGTTGTAGTGGAAGATAATTTATTTAGCTTACAGAAAAGCATGAAAATTTCTGCAAATTATGCTGATTTATCTTGGGATGGTATAGTTTCGTATATACCAAAGAAAGGGCTCCCAAGCTCCAGCTCGCTAGTCAATCAGTGCATTATACACTAGTATTTTTATCAGTCTAAATTTGTCGTTGCAAAATGTAAGATTAGAAATTAGTTTCAACAAGTATTAATTGTTTCCATTTGGTCAACAGGATTAGCCAGGCAGTTGCAGCACTGTTGAGGAGGCTTGGACTAACATACCAGGGAAATGAATCATTTGGAAAAATCCGAATTAATGGCGTTTCCATAAAGAAGTGGTTCCTGCCGAAGCTGGATTCTCCATTCAGAGGGAAACCAACAGATTTTAACTCGTCCCAGGCACAACTGGGAAGAGGAATAATCCATCAACAGCGTAAAATCAGGACCGGCAATTTGTCATTGGAGTAGAAGTTCACATGTATTCACAATGTAAATCTTTGTCAAATCTTATGACCCGCATTTGGCGTGTGAGACCAGTTATGTCAACATCAATCGAAAATTGTCCGCAAAAAGCTGAGCAGGTAAGGAAAAACTCAATGGAGTTTTGAGACGAACGATAAAAGACGAACTCTGACGGGACTTGCATTATATGTTTCAAAGTTCAAACTCTTGGCTATGTCATTTTTGGCTACTTTAGCGTTGGATATAGCCTTGGAAGTTGAACAAATTGGACTTCCATAAACTTGTGAGAGAAAGGAAGGGTTTAATGTATAGGACTGAGGCGAGTTCCCCATGCTTGTAATATACGTACCCAGAAGGATTTATTATTTCTTTTTCATTTAGTTTATAGAATAACATGTTAAGACTTCAATTTTATCCTATGTTGGTATTTTAGTGCAAAGTCTAGGTGGCAAATAAATATATTGCCACGTCACTTTTTTTTGTTAGTCAGATTAACGGACATTGATAAGAGTTACCAGATTGTAACAAAGAATAACCAACTTGGAAAAAAAAAATTAAGTTGAGTGACAGACTATTCGACCTGCATTTGCTGTCTTTAACTCTGCAAAACCTAACTTGAGCATGTAATGAACATTACAGGCATTTCATTCTGCATTATTCTAAATAATTTAGAGTAGGGTTCCCTTGCTTCTTCATGAAAATTTTCCACAGATATTTCAATGGAGATTTGAATTCAAGATTTTTAATATTTTTCTTTGCTGGATCCTGAATTAGGATGATCAAAGAAATGCAAGTGTCTGCTCTTCATTTATAGATTCAAACCCTAAGATGATGATTGAAAAACATTCAAAAGAGTTTTATGTTTCTTAAGGATTTGGTACTTGCACGTTCATCTATATATACTTATTTGTCTAAAATTTCCTGAACTTCTTCTATTTTTTATCTTTGGAAGGGCGTACTGTAATGAGACCATACATGGTTCGTATTTGTTAAATCAAGCTTCGGATTTGACCTTACCAGCTGAGGACATGTTCACTAATCTTTATGTTTCTTTTGTGAAAGTTTTTTTTTTTT
>CAIGRL010141969.1:0-15782 GCA_903798325.1 Fraxinus xanthoxyloides
AAACATCACTTTTGCATGGAAAAGGAAAATATTTTCCATCTTCTAAGCAAATCTTGCCAATCAAACGGACACTAAATTTCTAAATGTTTCAAAAGGAGCCAACTCGTGGATGGTTCAGCTTGACTCAGTTCGGCTCACGGAGTCCATGAAATCAACTAGTCAAATGGCCAAATCAAATTGGATATTTGGACGTGAGTTAATTTTAAGTGTAAGAATCGAATCAGTTGTCATCCTTGATCGACTCATGTCATTGACCCTCTTACTCTAGTATAACTACATTGAACCAATGTTATGAAAATCGAATCAACAGAAAAAAAAAATTGGGAATTGGACTGATAAGCTGTTAAGTTGGCGCTTAAAACCTGTATGTATAGAAATCGGCTCAAAATTTCATTATAAATTTTTATTTTTTAATTATGTTGGTTATGATTTGTAAATATATGTTCTTTCTTTAGATCTTGTATGCTCTGGAAGTTGCGCCAATGGCGTCGTCGAAGAAGAACATACTCCCACTCCTCCTCCTCTTACTCCTCCTCTCTCTCTCCACCATCTTCCTCTTCTCTCTCTCCCCATCCAATACCAAATCCCAAATCCTTCCTCAATTCCCCACAATATCAACTTCAAACCCTGGCCCAAATTTCACTCTCCTCATCAAAGTCCTCACTTTTAACCGTCTCTCTTCTCTCTCCCGCTGCCTCAACTCTCTAGCTAATGCGCAGTATGATGGCATTAACAAAGTGCATCTTCATGTATTCATTGATCATTTTTCGCAAGATTCGAATTATGGGTCTGCGGACTTGGACCAACGATTGAATCTTTCAAAGGAAATTCTCGATTTTGTCGATGGGTTTGAGTGGAAATTTGGTGAGAAGTTTGTGCATTATCGAACTTCGAATGCTGGGCTTCAGGCTCAGTGGCTCGAGGCCTGGTGGCCAAGTTCGGATCATGAATTTGCCTTTGTTGTTGAGGACGATCTGGAGGTTTCACCTCTCTATTATAGGTTATACATATTTTTTTTTCTGAATATTCATTTTTCTTGATTTTAGGTTTAAGGAATTTTTATTCGAGCACAGACGGGACTGATTCAAAGTCTGTATTTTATCTATAGGTTTCTTAAGGCTGTGATTTTGAATTACTACTATAATGCTTCGAACTTTAATAATATGATATATGGGGCATCACTGCAGCGGCCGAGGTTTGTGCCAGGTATTTTCTTTTGTTATTTTTCCATTTCTTGAAGATTTTTGTTTTGTCACTTTGATCTGTAGTTGCTTAGAAAATGTGCAAATAGAGCTCAGAATTTAATTTGCAAGCATGGAACAATTCTATATGAACTGTTGTTTCGTTTATGAGGAAATGTTGGAATACAATTAGGACGTTGTAAATTTGACTGCAAACATCCAAATAGCTTGTAAGTACTGGATGTGTTATGAATATATAGTTATGGATTAAACCTTAATCTCGAATTCTGAGAGTAATACTATAAAGTATAAAATAGGAAAATGCCAAGCATACTCAGAATCCAACGCATTATCTATGTAGCATGCTGACATAGTGACATTACCCTATCATAGCTGCAATATGTATCAGCAGTGTTTATGCTGAAACTGGAAATGATTTCCAAGACATAAATGATTGGGAAACATGTTACAATAGGAAGAATATTTAGTATTCTTTTGGCATTTGTGGTTTGACACCGTAGTCAGTACCTTGCTGAGATGTAGCATGAATAGAAATTAATGAGCCAAAGCCATATTTACAACAACTCAAAGTGCATCTCACCTACATTTTGCGTCGAAGGTATTGCACTCTTGAGAATCCAAATTCTTGGAAATAACTTCATTGGCACTTGTCACACCAACCAAGAATGCAGGTGTAACCAACTGTATTTATGTTTGTGTGCACGTAGACATGTCATGTTTCTGGTCTCAATCTACCTTGTTGTTCATTGAGAATGACATGCAGACGAATACTAATCTGCAGAATTATGTACATCACAAGTCAAAGCAAATTTAGTCCTAAGTGAATCAAAATTTCAATGATGAATCATCTCTGCATTTTTCTTTCACTATTCTTTCATAGTTGAGGATCCATTTGATATGTTTCCTTTGGTTTCTATGGAAGCATATCATACAGCATATTTGGCTAAGCTGAAAAGTAACTAAAAAACATTAAAAGTTAATAATTTTTTTTTTTTTTTTTGCAAACAGATAACCCCTTCTTACTTATAAATAAAAAGGTTTTCTGATTTGGATATGAAGGTAATAGTTACTTTCAATAAGTGATTTGTTTCCAACTTTGACAAACAAAGAAAATTAATTTTAGCTTACATAAACTTATACGTAAGTAGTTTAAGCTTAGCCAAACATACTGTATAACTATGGTTGAAAATGTTACAGGAGTGTGACTCTCCATGTCACCTTTATATATTTCACTGTCATGATTTTTGTTTGCCAGAGAGCATTTTAACCTATGCCAGTCTTTTAAGTATTTGTATTGGTTGCTGCTGACAGGTAAACATGGAAATAAAATGCATTTAGATAGTGGGACTCACCTTTTCTTGTATCAGCTGGTCGGCACATGGGGCCAACTTCTGTTTCCAAAACCCTGGAAAGAGTTCCGTTTGTGGTATGACACACACAAGGCAAAAGGCATGAAGCCATACCTCGAGGGGATGGTAATATTATTATTCTCATGTTTCCCAATCCCAATTTGTATATTTTGTGGCCCTTCTCACATGGTACATTGATATGTGTAATAGGTGACAAATGGATGGTACAAAAAGATGGGGGAGAGAATTTGGACTCCTTGGTTTATTAAATTTATCCATTCTCACGGGTACTTCAATTTTTATACCAATTTTTTGCAAGAGAGAGCACTCAGCATCTCTCATAGAGATGCTGGTGTTAATTACGGGAAAACAGCAGGACCTGATTCTTACTTAATGGATGCAAATTCAAATGATTTCAACTCTCTGATACTACATCCTTTAAGTGATCTCAAGTGGTATGACTTCTGCTTCAGAGAAGTATATACTAATAGGATGGTGAGAAGTCCTGATGAGCTTAGATCGGTTCTTCTATCTGTGCAGAAGAATGACACTGTTATAGTAATAAGCCTTTACAGGGTATCAGAGACAATTATCAGGAATTTTCTCTGCCACATTGAGAGGTTGAATATTCGAAACTATATCTTTATTGGCCCAACATCTCTTTTCCTACTTGATCTTGCAAGAAGAGGGCATCCTGTAATTGATGCAGACCTGTTTTATGATATTTTCGAGCTTGCCAAGTCATTTAAGTTTAAAACTTCAATGGCGGAACTTATCAAGGAGATTCTTGTGGAGGCATTTGTGACTAAAAGATGTTTGGAACTTGGTTATAGTACCTGGCTACTCGATGCCAACACGATTCCCCTTGCCAGTGATTTATTTGTCAATTCCTTTGACCAGACCAATGATTTTGTTATTGGGAAGAGTTATAGACTTCTTTTCGTCAGGAGCTCATCCCCTGTTATAAAAATTTGGGTTGAAGATTTTATACATGAAGCTGCTACATTGGTGAACACATGGAGAAAATATCCAGTTCCTCGTGACAGCAGCTTTTTCTATGCAGTGGAAAAATTATTGAGACAAAAGAGCATCAAATATAAAAGCATGGATGAGACACAATTAGGTTTTGATATCAACATTGCTGACGCTAACCAAACCTCTCCAGGGAGTGAAAAGAAATTTGCTTTCTGGTCTTCTGAGACTGAACTGGATATAATACGAAGGCAGCTGGTGCAATTGAGATTGTGGGTTGTGGATGATGAGTCTTCGTGCACTGCTGTTGTTTGTCACCCCTCATGACATTTTCTGGTGTACTTTCTTTTTCACTTAATTTTGGTCAAATACGGCTTTATGGAAGCGTGATGTTTTGGTCAAATGGTTTGCTCAGGACATGCACAAAATTGTTGGTAGGGAAGTCGCTCAAACTCTCCTGTTGGGACTTGCGATGTTCTGATTCTTGTCTTGTTTGATTGAAAAAGCAAGCTAGTTGGTGGATGAACAGTGGTATAAAATGACAGACGTAAACGTCGTTGTGGGAGTTTGGTGCCAACAAAGCTGGTTCAATAACATATTACTGGTGCAAATGGTCCCTGTTACAGCAGTGTAGAGTAGTTAAAAGCCTGTTAAGAAAAATAGGGGCATGTGGTTGCGAAGTCTAGCAGATATTATTCTGGACAAGTTTATGTTGCACAATAGCCATGTAGGACAATTTGAACCCTACAGTTCTTAAAGGCATGATGTATACGTAGTGTTAGATAGAACTAGACTAAGACTACAGCAGATAAGATTTTAGCTTCTAAGACTACAACAGATAAGATTTTAACTTCATTTTCTCCACAATGAGTGCTATTAAAAGTTATTTTTTATTTTTATTTTTTTTTTTTTTGTATTATAGATAGAGGAAATGGATAACAGATTGAATTTTGAGTGATATACTTGATAAACTGAACAATCATTTGACAACGGAGATCAGAGTCAAATTATCCAATGCATAAAAATACATTGGAACTTCATTGAACAATTTAGCAATGAATCCATCGTCCGGCAATATCTAGACTCTCAAGAAATAGCATTACTCAATCGAGCCACACAAATTGTGGCTTACAATACAGGTATGTTGAGATAGCACGAATTTGGAAATAATTGGTCATAGCATTCTAGTTTACTGGAGACCAAGATTATGTCAGTAGACTCAGTACTCCATCTTCAATACAAATGATTAAACTGTGAAACTGTAGCTTGTTGTTTTTTCCGTCATCCAATTTACGACCAATTGAATTTACATAATGGAAAAGAAATCCATTGGAGGGAGGGTTTTGCATAGAGCCAACGGAAATAAGGCATCAATAATAATTATTTCGAAAGCTATATTCAAGAAAAGCTATCAATACATTTAGGTTCATAACTAGACTACTCTTGATCCATTCTCCATGTATTTTGGACGTCCTGTGAAGTACGATGTACAAAATCTGTGCCCGAGGTGCACAACAAAGATAAATATAATTGTGGCACTCGATGAAAATGGAATGCTATATGTTGAAATTTAAGGCAACATAAACCACGATGGGGCACAATAACTGAAGTTTCCAACTGCTTTTAGCTTGGGGTTTTACTTTCTTCTTCGAGGCTTCCTAGGATGTCAATACATTTCTTCAACAGAGACTTGGCCTGTTCATTTTTTTCCACTTCAAACAGATGAAGAAGATCGGCCTTAAACCGTACTTCTGTTCGATGAACTGAAGAAACGTCCCTGTAGTGAGTTGTTAACTCCAGAAGACACTCTGCAGCCGCTACATGAACCTGAGTTCATTCCATAAAAAACTTAAGATGAGCTCTAAAACCCAAACGTGTATTCACAAGCATAAACTTTAAGAATCAAGATTCAAGTACAAGGCTGTCTAGTTAACAATAGCGTTCAGAAATTATTAGTCACACAAGTGAAGAAAGGAAAATAATAGGCGCCATTTTATACTTTGAAGAGCACTCTTGACTACTCAAGTTCTCGGTCAAAAGTAAAAATGTCCACAAGAGATCTATTTATAAAATGCATCAATAGAAGTGAATAAACTGAAGAAAAAATATAGTGATCTTAAAAAGGCAAACAAGGAGAGTATAAGATACCTGGCCAATTTTTATTGTGCGGAGACAATTAAGCAGTTCCGGTGACAGTGTGTAAAATAACTGAAAACATTTAGAATTAGAGTCCATACAAGTGTTAATGAGTATAGGATAGTAAAGAAATATGAGAACTTCCATTACCTCATGAACTAAAGCAGACATGCTCGAACTTAAGGTAGAATCTTGAGAGTCATCACTACTAATTCGAAGCCTTGAGCACAGCTCTTTGATAGATGAAAAAACTGACATTTTAACTGTCAACAAAATGAAAAAGCGTGGCAGTGAGGGCAAAGCTAAAGCAGAATTAAGAAGTGATACATAACTGAATGGTTATACCTGTCCAAGAAAAATTAGGGGAGAGAGAAATCAAAAACACATCAATCAAGTCCTTGTGTAGTCTGAGAATATCACTGATTCGAGCCACGTTGATGCATGCCGTTATGGAATTTATTATTTTCTCATGTAAAGCTGGGGAACTATCTTTCTCATCAGCATCTACACCAAGAAAGTAGAGCTTCGCTGAATTGCTTGCTATGTTTCATGTTCACATAAAAAACTCTCCCATAACTCCAATACAGTGGACATTCGTAATGCAGGATTTGAAAAGAGAATTCAAAATTATCAGTAATTTCAAAATATGGTTTCACTGAATTTCATTGGTTGCTATACATGAGAAATAACAGCTCAAATGGATTGATATGGTCTTCAGATATGTATATTATACTTCTGAACTTAATTCTAATAATCCAAAAGTCAAATAAAATTAACTTCTTTGTTGTTAACTTTCCGGGAAATTTGAATTCCTAAAGTTTTGCAATCTATTTACAGTGAAATCAGTGAAGTGCGCTATATATGGAGGTCAAGTGAACAAGAAGTCCATCTTGGAACTTTAAGAAATCAGTGGCTAAAGGTTATACTCCAATCTATGAGGTGGATTATCAAGAATCCTTCCCACTACTAGAGATGAATACCGTTCATATTTTACTATCCTTAGCATCTAATCTCATTTGGTCTTTACAACAATTTAATGTCAAAAATGCATCATCTTTAAACGGAATCTTGGATGAAGAAACGGGAGTTTTAACACCAAAGTATATGCAGACTCAAGATGGCACTCTATAGGCTTAAGCAATCTTGCATAGCATGGTTTGGTAGGTTTAACAGGGCCATGGAAGAAATGAAATGCCGATGAAGCTAAGGAAATCATACCTTCTTCATCAAGCACTCAACTCTGGAAAAAGTGACAACCCTAATTGTTTACATAGATGGCATAATAGTATCAGAAGATGATTGGGAAGAGCATATCTCGAAAAAGGATTGAATAAAAGAACTTGAGATAAAAGACCTAGGGAGACTTGCGTGAGGTGGCTTATTTGGAAAATAGTATGTTTATAAAAAAGTAAAAATATTTCCTTGACCCTCCTTAAAAGATCGAGATGCTACAGTGCAAACCAATTGATACAACACATAACCATAAGCTCGGAGCAGGTAAGGAATGTATATATCAATAGACGGAGAGATGTATCGATGGTTGGTTGGCAAGCTTTATGACTTGCCAAACAACACCAAATATAGCCTATGTTGCTAGTGTGGTAAGTCAGTTCATGCACTCGCCAATCTAGAAGCAGTTTTTAGTGCGTTTCATTAAGTTCAGCTTTTAAAAAATAATTTTGCCTAAAAGAAATACAGAGGAAAGTTATATTAATGCAGATTGGGCAGGGTCAATCGTAGATTGAAGGTCAACACCAGGATACAAGGGAGGAAATTTAGTATGGAGGAGTAAGAAGCAAACATTGTTTACTACGTCAAGGAATTAATGAAGCAAACATCAATGTTCTATTTAATACAAATAGTCATTTTTGGAATTTGAAAGTCCTAATATACAAGTACTGACAATATTTACTTTCAAAATTTATCAAATTATAGACATCATCTAGAGGAAATGGAATCATTCAAAATAATTATAGTAGTTAGATTGAATAAATGGTTAGGGATTAATGCACAAGAAGGAAATTCTTATATTTTACTTTCTATATCTAAAGAGTTCGGCGCCAGAAACTAGTATCACATGGACATTACAATGTCGAACTTGTTGAAGTAACTGAGTAGGGTATTAGCATGAGTAACAGCCTAACAGAGAATAAAATAAACAGAAAGTGAATTTTCAACCATTAGATCATATTTTGGTTCCTTATTATAACCATGTCGCAATTGGTTAAAAACCCGATAGCAACAGTCAATATATTTACATATGTTTAGTTATTTGTGAAATAATAACCTCAAATTATGGAGGGATTATGGAACAAGAAGAATAAGCATACAACTAAGAGAAATTAATTCCACTTCCAGTGAAGCATTTCCAGATAATTAACTTAAATGTCAGAAACAAGACAGTTGTATACATGGCAGAAAAACCATAATCCAGCAAACTGTTGCTGAACTTTAAGAGGGAAAATCATGGGACCTTATCTGAGAAAGGACTTGTGATGTACCTGCTTTAACATCACTTGTCAGGGGTATTTGACTTGATTTTCTATGAGTGATCGAATTGCATGTATCCAATAACGATGGCAGAACAATGTCAACGAGATTTGGATTGTTGAAAGCTTTGATAACCTAAAAGCAGAATGAATGAAGAGAATTAAGATTAATGCCAAGAAGCATGTAAGATCATAACACACTGAACAAAAACTTGATAATAAAATCACAAGAAATATATATGATAAGTCCCATTGCGATATCATATGAAACTTCAAAACAAAGAAAAGGCTAAGATGGACAAAGGCGTCACTACAAAATTTAGTGTAGACCTTAGAAGTAAACATATCTTCCTTTTTTACCTTGAAGTTTGAACACTTTCATGATTTTAAAAGAAAGAATCCTCACAAATTAGGTTTCCACAAGTCTGCTGCTCTACTTCTTTTTAAGAATTCTTTTGCTTTTATTGTAATAACAATATTTCCCCTTTTTTCTTTCTTCACCTTTTATTTTCAAGGAGGACAGAAGGGAATTTTGAAGTTTTTGACTTAAGATAGTAGCACCACAATGTACAAGTCACTACTGCTTTTTAATTCTTTTTTGTAATGCAGTGTAGACCATGCTCACTGTCACTTGATTTTTTAATCCAAGACAATTATTAAAAAAAAAAAGTCCCAATTGCATGGGCATATTTAGCAACACAAACTGTCAATCTATTTGGTTTGTCAACAGGGCAGGAAAGAGAATAGGTAATAGAAATTCTTTAGAAATCAAAATCTTGAAAATTGCATATCTAGGGATTAACTTCAACAGCTTCCATGTTGAAAGAGCAGTTTATTCATGAATGAGAATGGCACTGAGCTTGCCAAGGTAGAATTGAGTATTTACCTGCTCAAGACAGCAAAAAGCTGCTTCACGATATTTTTGTGTTTTCTTTGTGCATGCGGAAGATATAAGACTTAATATAGCCTTTGGAGCATCAGGATCAGAAGCAGAAATAGCTTTATGGCACGACATGCAAAGAGCAGACAATGCATATAATAGCGCATCCTTTCCCTGTCACATAGTGATGATATATACAAACACAAGAAGTTATAAATTAATGTTAATGATAAACATAACATTAGCTCATGCAAATTGTTTATTGCTATAACAAGATTGCAAGACAATTGTCAAGCAAACCAGAAAGGCAGACAAATGAGATGAGAAGTAACAAACGAAAATAGATAGCCCATAAACAGACAACTTTTAGAGATTACAAGATGACTGTGCAAAAATCCTGTCACAATTTTAGCTTAAAGTAAACGAATTCTCTGAATTCAATGAGATCAGTGATACACGGCCCATTTATTGTGATCTTAGTAGTCCACAATCCAAAAGAAGTTGTAGATGCGATTCCATAAGTATTCACCAGCATTTTCTTGCAATGCAAAGGCGGTAGTATATTGTTAAGCAAGCCATGATTTGTTAAGTTGCACGAAGATTGTTTAGGTAACATCCCATGGCAAAGTTGACTATTGTGCGTGCCCCTTAAGAAGGCTACTTACGTAATAAATCAAATAAATATGCCTACCTCCCACAACCGCCCAGGAAGTTCCTTCATAAGAGCAGTGAGCAAGGCATTATGATGTGAAGATAATGATTCACCAAGGACTTCACTGAGCTTACGAATTGCTTGTGCTGCCTGCACAATGCCATAAAATATATATATATAAAAATAAAGGAAAGAAGGTATGACAGCAGGTAACAACTTTTGGTTTACACTCGGAATAAGTAGACTAATAGACAAAAACAAGATTAAACATGCCTTCTTTTTAGTTGCCCATGAAGATGACATAATTCCTTCACTGATAAGAGTAACAATTTCTCCCAAGTAAAGTTGCAGAGTTATCCGTTCACTGGACATGTTTTCCTCCCATAATTCTTCATATAAATTAGAAATGATCTTGTCATCCTCAAATCTGCACAAGAATTAATATACTGGTCATACTCAGCCCATGAGAGTTAATAATCACAGGATAATAAAAAATAGTGGAAATAAAATTCTATAAACATTTTTGTATCTATCAAAAGAAATTCTATAAACATTTTCATTCGACATAGTTAAAATATTTCGGCAATTACAACAACCAACTTCAGCTTCTAACGAGGCTGGGTCCACAAGAATATATATCCCAGATGACGAAAAACTTATATTATTTAGTTCAACATTCTTGAATGGGTGGAACAGAACAAGATATGAAAAACAAAAATGGAAAAAGCATAGTAATCGTTTACAGAATTAACCAATATTAAAACAAGTAAATCTTATATTATTATCACCAATTGAACATAATAAATATATTGAGAAAGAAACATGAAGCATAATGTGGGACTACATCAATTCTTGAATATCGATTAAAACAACTAAAATGTTTTGAGAGAACTACTGGACCAATATTTTTCACAGGCACAAGATTGCACAAGTACGATCTTGTGCCACAAAGACATCAAAATTTTACAAGATTTATGACTTACTTCAAGGGTAAAAGCTCTAATTGAAACATTGAAAACTTGTTCCTGATGCCATCAAAGTCCACATTGCCAGACAAACTATTTGAAGTTCATATCTCAGTTGGAAATTGGGTAATAATAAATCTATAATGAGAGGTTTCTGATTTTGAAACATAAACAGAGAATGCCTAGTTTTATGATATATTTTCCCTTCTCTGAAATGTTTGGGAACAAGCTAAAAACCATAATTTTCAAAATATCAACGCTACTGTTCATACTGAGGTTGAGGAATCATATCCCATGTTAACAACATAGAAAACCCACTTCCATCTCTCTCTCTCTCTCTCCAAGCATAAGTTACTCCCACGCTCTCTCCTCCAATCCAGAGCCCCAGTCCCTACTATAACAAATTAAACGGTCTTCTTTTTCCAATTACAAACCCAAAACAAAACTCCGAACACAATCACAACCTCCACATATACTTGTCCCAATACCAAGAAACAAACATATTAGGAAAGAAGGTTTAGGTGGAGTTTTGCAAGGGTTGGATTTGGATATGTAATTCAAAAGAGAAGACCGTATAATTTTTATAGTAGGGACTGGGTAACAGTGACCTAGAGGGTGGCCTTGTTTAGTATTTTTGAAGCAAGTGGATTCCAGTCTGCAAGTATCTTAAATACTGACTCAAACCTGGGTTCGGTTTATTTCGTTTCACCATGTAAATATGATTAAAAATTTAAAATTGAACACGTGTAAACTTTCTATCTATGCTGTAATTTTTTGTATTGTTTCCTTTATTTAAATATTCAAGTTAATTTATGTCCAATATAACCAAGACTCAAGACAAACAGCTTCTAAAAGCAGATATGTTTGCTTATCTATCTAGTTTAGCATAAACTATTTAAGAGAACAAATAAGCTACTTGTACACAACTTGGTACACAACCCTCTCACATGTGTGTGGGGCCCACAATGGGGGGATTTCATTGTGTGCCCCACACACATGTGAGAGGGTTGTGTACCAAGTGTGTAAGTGTAGCATTTCTCTTAAGAGAAAATTGTTCAGATATGTACCTAACCAATTCGAGGGTTCCCAAATAGACTCTCTAGTGTTGATTCTACAAAGCAAGCATTGCTCAAATCAGGCTTACCAATTCACCTAACGGAAGCCATAGTCGAACGTTCTTCTACGGCAATCTATCCTCAAGTCTTTTTTTTGCAATCTAATCTTAATTCCAAGACTATACAACTTATACCCATCCCAAATTTTATGGAAAAGCTATTGTGAAGAGAGAAGATGATTGCAAGATGGACAGAAGACAAGCGTTATATTTTTACCTGAATAAAGTAACAAATAAAATAAAACTGGCCACGAATCTATCTGTGCAGTGAGACATGTTTAAACTTGTTTTTCCGAATTTGAAAAAAAAATGGGGAGAGAACAGGACTAGTTCTATTTATTTCTGAGGAGATGATAGTGGCAAGATGGACAGAAGACAAATGGTATATTACACCTGAATAAAGAAACAAATAAAATAATATTAGCCACAATCTATCTGTGCAGCGATACACATTTTTCTGAATTACGAAAAAAGAGAACAGGACTCGTTCTACTTATTTCTGAACAAGAAAACATACAAAACTAGTATATCAAATTTTTCAATCAATTATTGCCAAGTACACATGCATAAAAAACAGCTATGAATAATATCAGTCAACCAAAACACGTGTTGTCAGTTATGGAATTAAAATAAGTATGGCTACAAAACAGGCACATGTTCTTTTAGTTCTAACAAAGAAACATGAAAAAATAGCAATAGACGAGACTGATTTAACCTTGAAAGGAAGATGACTGGAACAATAATGGAATGATATCCATTCAAAGTATCAGCAGCCATGGATGCATAGCTTTTCAACAGGATTGCACAAGAAATCTGATCATTTCTATCGCCAGAATGCAGGGTTGCAGTATCTTCAATCAATTTCTGGGCTTGTGATGGAGATGTGTGCTTCAAAACTATTGCACACGCACTCGCAAAAGCACGCTTTGATGCAGCACTTTTTTCCTCCTTAACAACAGGAAGTAAAAGCTTCAGCAGCACATTTGTGAATGATTTGATGCTAACACCAACTTTCTGAACTAGCAAACTTATAAAATTTGCTACACCAACCCTGTGACAATGATAGTAAGATAAAAGCATCAACACTCATTTTTACATTTGGCGTACTCTTTTTAAGTCATAGAAATTGTACAGAAATATAAGGTTTAAGCAAAAGAAATTAAATTCCTACACCTCCATCTATTTCTGAACTACACTAATAGATTTTTTATATTTAAAGATTTTCAGTGAAGGGACCCAAGTACACACAAACATTACCCTAAAACAATTTTTCTCGCCTGAAAATTTAGTTTCAAATATTTCTGAACAATAAGTATCAAGCGACTACAGTTCACCAGTGAATTATTGAACGGATAAATAGTTCTTTTATTAAGGCAAAACAGAATAACCAGGACACTAGAAGAGACTTGAGAGGAATTAAAAATAATTTAGATAAAAAAAAAAAGAGCTCCATATCCAGCATCTGAACTTTGTTAAGCTGTGGAACATCCAGATTTTCAGCAATACCATACAAGGCATGCACTGTAGAGTGACAAGTTTGAGGCAAGAAGACAGGAGAACGGGCTGGAAAATGAAAGTATATTTGAAATTTCTTACATATAATCTTTAGGAAACAATTATAAGAAGAGTGTATCATGCTCCTCCTCCTCAGACTGTTCTAGACTTCCAGTTAGTCAAAATTAAAGGACCATAAAAAAGAGGGAAAAAGAACAAGGGACTAATAAATAATACATATGGAACATTACACAAATAAATTTGTTATAAAATGACTAAACATCTAAAACTATGTAGATCTATATATCTCCATGTATAAATATGTTAATAAATGCATTTGCATTTGAGGTCTTAACAGCAATCTAAGAACCCATATCATCCAGTCTAAACATGGGTTAACAGACCAGGTTCTGGTTCTGAGTTGTAATGATAGACATTCCAAATTCATAATGACAAATACCAATCACCTAGCTATAGAAAGGGAGGAATATGCTCAACAGCTGATTCCCTATTATTATATATTTCTCATTATATTACAGAAGTTCCATAAATATAGGTGAAGACAGCCATAAGGTTCATATAGACTAGTATCAAGCATTTGAATAGAGCCAGAGGACCATGACACTCAACAACTGATTTCCACATCATCATCATCATCATCATCATATATATATATATATATATGAGTGAACCACAGAAGTTCCACAAAAGTGTCCAATTTGGAGATTACTATGGAATGAGAACCATAGATGTACCAGAGGCACAACGAATAATGAGGAACTCTAAGATCACAGAGCTAACCACCATCCTCATTCAATTAAGACAACAATTTTCTAAATGCTAAAACTTTGAAAAAACACCATCAGGATGCTTCAACAGAATATTCAATTTCTCATTCCATGTGCATACTAATCTTTACCTGTGTTGTAGCAAAAGAATATTGCAGAAGCAAACAGAGAATATATCTTTTCATTCATATGCATTCTAATTTAGTTTTATTGCAGCAGAAAATAAACTAGTAGAAAGCGTATACGAACCACTGATATGATGAAACATGCCCAGGAGAGTTAAAGATGTGCACTATCTTGAATATGTACAAATAACTTGGTAAATACAATATTAAATATAATTCAGTACGTACCTGGTGTTTAAGCCAACACCAGAACGAACCAACTGAGCAAGACGAGGAACCAATAATTCTAGCGCAGGAGAATCAACAACTTCTATGCAAAACTCAAGAGTTTCCCACATTGGAGATCCTTTCGCAATAGAGATTCTCAAGTTTTCTAGTTTTTCTGTCTGTATCCCAGCGTTTGCTGCGTGCAACTAATATAAAATGGATGCAAAACATTGATCACATAGTAAGAGGAGTAATAAACAAAACTGAGTCGGTAGCTACCAACTCACACAGAGATCATGACTGTTATGAAACAAAAAAATGACCACTACGACTAGAACCACAAAAATATTTAGAAAATAATATTTCCTATTATGAATGGTCATAAAATTCCCCATACCTCAACATAATTCATCCCTTGGTCTTCAAGGCTTGACAAACTTTCCAGCATACAACAGACAAGGTCTGGCAGATGTGGACGGACTGCAATGCCTGAACCCTGTAAATATGACAAGAGACAATTTAAGAAATCCACTTCACTATTAGAAAGAGGAAAATAACTACATGATAGTCGACATGAACCCAAAAGCACGACAGAACAATCATGAAATAAGAGGAAGAAATCCTACCTGATTGAAAAATAAAATAACCTAGCTGGCGTAGGGCATATTATACTATGCAAATGACATGAATATAATACATATATATAAAGAAAAAGCTAAACTCAAAAACCAAATAGATGTTATTAGCACAATGATAGGATAGCCACTAACTTTTAACTTAACAAGTTGAATATTCATTTTAAGCGCAGGACATATTTACCTTTGCTAGCTTTGTAACCATCCCAATGGATGCCTTACGGATATTTTGAACCTTACTCATTATACCATCTGTTAGCAATAAAGGCAAAATCATATCCATTGTTTTTCTTGCCTCTGGCACTGGCGTAAGAGATACGTCACATAACCTCCCAGTTAAGGAAGAAACAGCACGGCATAATCTGTCACCAGCATTTCTAACAGTTTCCTTTATGTCATCCATGGCCCGAAAAGCAGCTGTCCAAATTCTCCTCAAATGCTTCTCAACCTATGATGCAAGTACATAAAATTCCATAACAGAGTCTATAGCACGGGTGTTGCACCACAGAGACACTGTAAATAACTGAAACTAATATAAAATATAAACTTAAAAAAGAGCAATTTGAATAATCAAGTAAACAAATCAATCATGCATGTACACTGTACTCACTCATAACAATGCAAAATCTGTTGTAAAAGAACAAGCTATCAGAAAAAAGAATTGAGTGCAAACAAAATGACAAAGCAATTCTTGCACACCAAACACTTGTTGGATGCTTAGCACTCCATATGATATACTTGACAAATAAACCCTTTTTTTTTTTTTTTTTTTTG
>CAIGRL010142058.1:0-13329 GCA_903798325.1 Fraxinus xanthoxyloides
GAGAGAGAGAGAGAGAGATTGTGTACACATAACATGAAAATTCAGCAAATTAATAGTAATAAGCTTCAAAAAAAATAAAAATTAGGTGTTTTTCCTCAGATAAAATCTATACAACGAAAGTAGGAAAGGCCGCCCCGCTTAGGTCGCAAACCATCCTAGCGTGAGCAAGTGAAGTACCAAACCTGAACTTCTCTTTAAGAATGCTTTAATAGATTAGATATTCTAAGAGGCTATATGACTAACAGTGGCAGTTACAACCTATATATTCGATGCGTATATTTACTAGGTTGGAATCATAAATGAGTTGTCTCCTCTCTAATGTAGCAATCTGAAGGTAGGATTGAGAAGCTAACGATCACGAAAGGTTCCTAGCATGAAAGAAATAGGGAGAAGATCACTTGTTAGGAAACAACTCCCACCGAACGAAATGAAAATAAAAAACTAAAATCGACCCAGAAAGAGAAAAATACAAATTAAACATGGTTTGGCGAACCACTAGTAACCATAGAAGAACAATACTTGATTAGCGGAGAAAAACCCAATTTTTTTTTCACCCTCACAACTTCCCTCTATACAAAACTAGAATGCTCCACATATGACGTAAGCCCTCTTAAAATATGATTTTTTATCTTAAAAAATCAATCTTATTAAAATGAGTAGTCCACACCCTTATAAATTGTTCTGTATTTTAATCTTTATTAGATGTGAGATTTTATCTCTTAACATACTCCCACAAGGTTGTGACCTGTTTATGCAAACCAAACTTGAAACTCATATGCTCAATTTTTTGAATCTTAATTTGATCGAATTGTTCGTTAGAGTTTAGTGGGCTATGATATCATGTTAAGATTTAAATTTCTATCTTAAAATGTCAATCTTGTTAAAGAAAAGTAGTCCAAATCTTTAAAAATTGATATATATTTTCATTTTCATTAGATGTGAAATTTATCCCTTATGCCCTTTCGCTATATTCTCTCTAGACTCTCACAATTTTGGATGCACGTTGTTCTCTCTTAGAATTCACGTTACCCTGGTGGTAAGCACCACCCTCAATGCAATGCAAAGAATTTAGGGCCTGTCATTTAAGGCCTGTTCAGTATGGCTTAAAAGTCAATTAAAATTGAAAATATAGAAGTTATTGGGTCTCACTCGTCTAATAAAAGTCAACAATAACGACTATTTTTTTTAATTTTAATCCGATTTTAATCTCTACCGAATACTCCCTTAACTCTTTTGATATGTTTCCTTCTACCGCACGATTTCTTTTTCCTTAATATTTTCTTTTTTCTTGTAAAATATGAATTCTATTTTCCTTTCCATAATAGAATTATTGTATTTCAAAAATTTGGAACAACCCCAATGCATGTGACAATTTCGAAAGGTTAGAGAATTAAATTGTTAAAACTAAAGATTGAAGATCAAGTTGTCCACAATGGCCATATGTTGAGGACCTCCATTGAAATTCTTTCGTAAATTATTATTTCCGTTTCTCTCTCAAATCAAACTACAGCTCCTATATATATTGTTTTGAATTCCTTCCATACATAGTAAGCTGGACTCTCCTAGTTTGTTACATGTCAACGAACCATACGAGTCCGAATATATTCGATTTCAAAAATATTATTTCAAATGAATGGATATGATCCTTGCCAACTCAAATGATTATCAACCAACTTGTCAGACAAATTATACAAATAGAACGATTGATTAAAAAACTATCTAGCCTTAAGCTGTCTTGGACTAAAGCCAAATCCCTTATCTACGCTCCTTATTTGCATGATAAGTTTAGATATTATTTCGACAAATAGCAACCATCTTTTTTTTACTTATTTCGTTTCAAGTTTCAAAAATCATAGCAAGTTAATGAGTTCTTGAAACCTTTAACAACCCACGACATGACATATCGACTTTATTACAATGCATGAACCTAAACAAATAAAAAGAAAAAGAGTCGAGTAACCAACTCAAAATTTATTGAAAATTAAATAACTATACGTTACCTCAAACGTTTCTTGATCAGATTCAAAGATCGTTCAAAAAACAACTGAACTTTTTGAGTGGATAAGATCTCGGGCATGGGCATGGATAGGTTCCAGCTAATTAACCTCATTCGTGTCGAAGAAGATGCTATTTAAATTCATGTAAATTAAGTAGCCAGCTTTCATGTTTATGTCATTGTCGACCATTCATCGAAATTGGCAATAGCTTCCAACCGCAAAAATTTATAATAAAACTGATAAAAGGATGATGCCATGGACTCACAGCTTTGGGGGTGTGGCGGGTCCTCACCATAGACATAAATTGAAATGCCTACCTAATCTTTTGTTCACTCTTCTACTTGGTAACTAGTTAAGTTTGGATAATATAAAGCTGTTAGGATCCCAAACGCCATGTCTTGTCAATTAGGACACTTCACCTTTCATTTCTTTGTTGATAATTAACTCCATAAACAAGGCAAGCATGTTCATGCATCAATGATATTTTGAGATGAAATTATCTAGTTTACTTATCAAATTCAACTCATAGTACTACTGAAGAAGGTTGAATAGTAATAGTAAATAATTTTTTTTTCCTTTTTAACTTATTCTACCTTGAAACTTTCCGGTTTTAGGGTATATATGTGTAACATCTCTACCTCAGTGATAGGTTATAGCTAGCTAAGCAAAATGTCATGTAAGATCATCTCTCCACTCCACTTCACATTGCCTCTTTCACATACTTCTTCTGAAGTGATTAGATCGTATACATTTACATGCATCGTCTAGAATATTTGTGTTATTCGAGGCGATGCATCACTTCTCCGTTGTAGTATATAATCAAGGGGATGCGCTTCAGTACAAGCTTCGCCTAGATCAAATTGTACGAGTAGTACACCATACAAAGCGATTGATATGACAACTTTACAATGACGACACTTAGTCAGATGACAACCTTTCACCCTGTATTTAGGACATGGAAATTGCAGCTTATGATGGTTAAGGCTTGACACAATTTAACACGATGAGTGAGCTGTTAAATGAGGTCGCGTGTCAAGCATCTAGATGAAACGTCTTCTACTTGTCCTCCATGTGTAAATACTCGATTCTCTCTCATTCAAAGATAACATAAAAGAAGTTAAAGCTAAAATCAACACCATACTGTACGTTCATTATGTATTTCTCACACTCCAATATACTTTTCAATCATCTGACTTGAACATCGAAGTACACACAAAAGTTGCACCCTAGTCGGAGCTCCGATCTCTGCAATCTAATATGAGTGTCCAAATGTGCATGTAATATATGTACACATGAATGGAAAAAGGAATTGGGATCTATTGATGCTAGATCTTACTAGATTCAGGAGTCAACAATATGTCTCTTGTGTGCTGTAGTGACATGCTTGAATAGACAATAAAATCTAAACTTTTTTCTTTAATGCTTTATTATTTTGTAGAATCAAATATGCCCAACAAAATTAAACAAGTGATGGGCGATTTCAATAATTTATTCTAAGCTTGTTCAAGTAACTTGTGTATGCAATCAAATCATAAATTTCCTAGTTTGGAAGTGACTGGATTTTACTAGAGTGTTAGCCATTTATATACCAAGAAGACTCATTTATTTATTTGGCGAAGAATTGTGATTGTTTTGTAGATTACTTGTAGAAAATGGAAATAAAGTACTTCACCGCCCTTCTTTTAAAGTGTTTTTACCTGGAAAGTACCAACTTTTGAGCTTCTCGCCCAAGAATTGTGGAAGAGTGGAGCATGTAAATATCCACATTAAGGTACTCTAATACTTCTTTACATGCCTATTTCGATTTTGAGTTTACGAAAAAAAAAAAAAAACGTTCAACTAGAACAAAAATAAATATTATAAGCAAATATCTTACCATGATGTCCTCTAACACAACAACATCGGCGATGATGGGAGATGATATTTGCATTTTTTCTTTTGGATTTTTTGTGATCATGTTCATGGTATGTAGATTTAATAATATTTTAAATTGAACCATTTTAGAAATATATTTGCTAATTGAATATTGAATGACTCATTTTTCAAATATTTAAATAAAGATTATGAGGTTGTTTGATGGATATTATTTTGGAAGAATGTATTTTTGAATANTTTTAGTTTACTAAAAAAAAAAAAAAACGTTCAACTAGAACAAAAATAAATATTATAAGCAAATATCTTACCATGATGTCCTCTAACACAACAACATCGGCGATGATGGGAGATGATATTTGCATTTTTTCTTTTGGATTTTTTGTGATCATGTTCATGGTATGTAGATTTAATAATATTTTAAATTGAACCATTTTAGAAATATATTTGCTAATTGAATATTGAATGACTCATTTTTCAAATATTTAAATAAAGATTATGAGGTTGTTTGATGGATATTATTTTGGAAGAATGTATTTTTGAATAGTAAATTGATGGAGAATGTGTGGTTGAAAAAGAAGAAAAAGTTAATGATGTGATGAAAAATATTATTTTATTAATGAATGTGTGGTTGAAAATGAGTAGAAGAATGAGAATAAAAAATTTAATGTGGGCCAAACAGGGGCTATATGTAATTTATCTATATTTACACGAGTAAGTTATAGATTTCCCTTTTAATTTTCATTATTATTGTTTTTTTCTTTTTCCAAAAATTGGGAAATAATTATTATCCAGCCAGTCCAAATTTATTGGAAAATAAGTACTCTATATGGAAAGGGGGGAAAAACAAGACAGTCTACTACTGTCCACGTGTAAACACACATACACAGGACCGTCGATTCAACGGACGAAGGGAAAATAGCATTTATAAAAAAAATGGGAAGAATAATGCTACGCTACTGCTCCAAAATCGAGACGCAAACAATAGAGTTGGGGATCCAAGAACCATTTGAGGCCATCCCTCTCTCGAAAGTGGTGGTTGGCGGTGGCGATGCTGGGTGGTGTTATCGGCGGTTCTCGTGTTTGCAAATTCACCGATAACACCAACGTTTAGTGTTCTTGAATCTCCTTCTCTTTATGAATAAATAAGAACATATGCTACAAATTGCCAAGTTCATTTGTGGGAAACACGGGTGCGATTTCCGATTTTGCTCTGATCCATGATTTTTGTTTTTCTTTTCTTTTATTTTCTCGAGATACAGGAGCCCTTTTGAATTAGAGACATAGACATAGATATATACATGTATAGATATACAGATTTATACATGTGTATGGGTGTGTGTATGTGTCTTGTGTATGGGGGACATTGAAACGTGAAAAAGGGGTTATAATAGGCTTTTGCTTTGGATCTCGCTAAGCATTGGACAATAGGTATACGGATTTCTCTTCATTTCATATTTGAAAGTTTCTACATATTTAATTTAATTTATAGGGAATGTTTTCCATCCATTTATATCCAAATTATGCACCTGTTGTTTTTTTATAGTATTTTATGAATAAAATTAATTAGGACGTCAAAGCCTTGATTTTTGCCAAGAATTGATGAATGCATTAATTCTAAGAGTTCCCTTCGTTGCTATCCAAATTTTCGATGTTGAAAGCCACAACACCCATTTTTAGATGGACTATAATAAGAATGTGGTATTTACAAATCACAAGCGCTGCATCTTGTATTTGGCAGCATAAGATAATATATAAATTCATATCTTGGCACTTTACTGATTCTTACAGAACTTTACCTCAAGTTCTATCAAATTTTCTCAATTAAAGAGAGTTTGAGTTAAGAAAATGCCGTTCAAATCTATTATTCGAGAGCTCAAAGGCAAGAATGGCTTAGAGAACAAGAAAATGAAACTGTCTGACACAAAATGTGAGCAAGGTCATACAAAGAAACTATCTGAGTCTAATTGTGAGGAAGGTCATACACAATCTCACATTGCTATTGAGGGATCATCGCCATCTCAATCTGCATCGATACAAGAAAGCCCGTGGACAGATTTGCCTTCCGAGTTGCTTCTTGATATTTTCAGTGGAGTGGAGGCAAACGAGACCACATGGCCTGCCCGGAGAGCTGTGGTTGCGTGTGCTGGAGTTTGCAGGTCATGGAGAGAAGTTGCTAAGGCAGTTGTAAAGACTCCTGAAGAATGTGGGCTACTCACCTTTCCGATGTCACTAAAGCAGGTAATTTTGGTTTGTGATACCTTTGATTACGTTTCTTGAGATTACTTGGACAAAGAGTGAATTTTTTCTTATGAATCTTGAAAATATGTTTTAGCCGGCTCCAAGAGATTCTCCAATTCAATGCTTTATCAAAAGGGAAAGGGCGACGTCAATGTATCAACTGTATCTTGGCTTGAGCCCTGGTAAATAAATTTGTGGTCTCTTTATTTTCATAGACTTTTAACCGTTTGGGATGATAATTGAATTCAAATGGTGGGGCAGGCTTTATATACATGCCACTTAAATTAATATTGAGACCTTTGACTAGCTTCAAGAACAAAAGCGTTGATCTGCTTATTTTGTCTTTAATTCTTTTCCACTGAAACTTAATTAGCAAAGAAGCTTTGTCATACCCAACGAATTGTTTTCTAAAATTTGTGTAATATAAGAACTGTTAAATTTCATGTTGGTACAAATTTTTATGGTATACACGCGTAATTGTAATCTTCTCTTCGCTACCTAATGACGGATATTCTCAATTAACATCGTCAACTATTTATTCTGTGATATTGATTGTTTGAACTCAACTATAGCACTTGCAGGGGACCCAAGCAAATTGTTGCTGGCAGCAAAAAGGATCAGGAGGGCAACAAAAACAGATTTTTTGATATCATTGTCTGCAAATGATTTTTCTCAGACTAGTAACAATTATGTTGGAAAACTAAGGTATGTTGTTCAAATATTGTTCATCCTTTTTTCCCATTAGATTTGCCTTTCCTTTTTATGAAGCCAGAAATTTGTATCAGGTCCAATTTTTTTGGCTCCAAGTTTGTCATTCATGATTGTCAACCTCCATCCAACTCTGATATCCAGTCCTATGGTTGGTCACGCAAAAAGGTCTCTATGAAGAAGGTGTCCCCGAGGCTACCTGTTTGCAATTATAATGTGGCCACCATATCATATGAACTCAATGTTCTGCGTACTAGAGGGCCAAGAAGAATGCAATGCAACATGCACACAATCCCTGTCTCTGCAATTCAAGAAGGTGGAAGAACCCCTACGCCAGCTACATTTAGTAATGGACTTGATGAAATGTTCTCTCCCTTGACAGAGTCTACGGATAAAAACCAAAAATCTACTTCCACTGGTCCTGTCAAGTTACCGGCATCCATTTGCACCACTAGAGATCCACTTGTTTTAAGAAACAAAATTCCAAGATGGCATGAGCAGCTCCAGTGTTGGTGCCTGAACTTCAGAGGACGTGTTACAGTGGCCTCCGTCAAGAACTTTCAGCTGGTAGCTGCTATAGATGCGTCGAAGAATGTTCCCGCTGCAGAACAAGAGAAAGTAATCTTGCAATTTGGGAAGATAGGGAAAGACATATTTACCATGGACTATCTTTACCCCCTTTCTGCCTTTCAGGCCTTCACAATCTGTTTAAGCAGCTTTGACATGAAACCGGCATGCGAGTAGCCAATTTTTCTTACCATAATGCGCTGTAATTATGCTTGGCTCCATGCAAATGATATCTCCATGTAAAATTTTTATTTATATTTTTGAAAGGAAACATTTAAGGTTTTATTCCTTGTATAAAGATTAGGCTTCTGATAATATGATGACTAGAATCAAATGATGTAGTTTGAAGTTTGAATCGTATGTATGACGCATGTCTTTTTTGACTTGTATAATGTTTGGACAAGTAGGATGATAGATTGTTACCATAAAATAATTTGCAGTAAGTTGTGTTTGATGTTGAATTGAACATGGAGTAATAGATATTAGCTATTCACATATCAAGGCTTTATAAACAAATTCAGGTGATTTCTATTAAAATACTGTGAGAAGCATGTAGTTGATTGTTTCATCATCCTTATTATATTTTTCTTGACATGCTCAGAGGTACACAGTACTTAGTTTCTCTTGGCATGCCAAAATGGTAACTTATATGTTTAGGGAACATCTATTGTGTTGTGATTGCTCCTTTCCTTGCAGTGAACACGGCAACCGTGACGTTGAGGCCTTTCCAGATTTTCTGCCTGAGAATCGCTTGATTCCAAAAAAATGACCTTGAAGGCATCTTCTTCTGACAGTGGGTTCATAGGTAAGTTTCTATGAAGGGATCGTGTTAAATTTAGCCTTTTGTATCTCAAGGGACCCTTTTTTATCAGTTGACTTGGTAGGTTCTTTCTGAGCATGAATGGCGATAATATGGACACCGGGATTCCTTTCATTCCTGGAACTGTTGAACACTATCGAGTTATTGATTCCCTGTTCATTGTTGTTTACATATGTCTCTGTTGGCTGATCTTCTTTTCCTTCCGCATCTTCTAATTTCTTACCATTCTAACTTCCCTTGCCATCAGTGGTTGCTTCAGGACTTTCATCAGAATTGATCTTGTAGCCTCTGCGAATGTGAACTGCCCCTTTCCCTTTTGATGAACCTGATCCCAACTGCATTGATGCTCCTCTGTTTTCTCCTGCAAGTGTAATGATACTTACTGGTCTGTCATTAAGGGAATTTTTGGGGTCTCCAATGGCCATTTGATTGACAAATGTTGAAATGTCGTCCTTGATCTCTTTGTGCAAGGGCACCCGTTCTCGGCTTGACTGAGTAGATAATTTTTGAGTTGGAATACTCGTGCTTTTACTCCCTGGTCGAGAACTTGTTTTGGTTGGTTTTCCATTGAAGAGAGAGGTTGGTAGTGTCTCTTTTTTCCCAAGGGTCCCTCCTGTTTCTCCATGCATCTGCTCTGATTCATTTATAACGCTGGCCTCCGCTACTGTTTGTGCTCTTGATCCTGATTTTTCAGCGAGAAAATCATCGCCTTCGTTGTTTCTTTTTTCATCAGCTGCACCTTTTGTCTCTTGAATTACCTCCTTCACTTCTTTAGTTTCTTCAGGTTTTGCATTTGATTCCACGAGGGGCTTTTTGTCACCATCAATGCTGGAAGAATCCAATTTTTGTGTTTCCTCAGCTCTCTCAAGACCTTGGGAAACGGTTGATATAGTAACAGCTCCCATCTCTGATGATTTAGAAGTCTCTACTTCCATCTCATCGTGTTTGATGCTTCCTTCAGATGCAGTTTGATTATTAGAGTCATCAATAGCATCAGATTTAACTTTTGACTTTGGCTGAATTTCTAGAGACTCTTGTTCAGATGCTGATGGCTTCGGTGCTTCTCCACTAGAAACAGTATTTGGGGCTTCATGAGAATTGGAAAGAGGATGGGATATCTCTTTGGTTGTGTGCTGTAATGTCTTTGATGTGGAAGTAGGCTCAACACCCTTGATAGATGGTGAATATGTTTGCTTTGGGGAGCGTGATGCTGGACGGGAGGGTGAACGAGCTTGTGATGCACTTTGGGATGTCAAGGAGTTCAGAGAACCCATGTGAGATGGAGACGAGGGCGTGGCTCGTGATTTAGGTGATGCACGAGATGGAGATGAAGGCTGAGGAGGTGATTGTGATTTTGTTGTTGCATGATAGGGTGATGCCGTCCATGATGGGACACCAGGTTGAACGGTTGAACGAATTGGCGATGAGGTTTGGGACTCTATTGTAGGGCCAATTGAGGTGGCAGTAGGCTGGTTAGCCTTCTGGGTTTCACTTGAAGGTGTCACTGTGGCGACAGGGGTTGTGTTTGTGTTTGACTGGCTAGGTGTTTTGAGTTTGCGTTTAATCTGTAAGTGGAGTGGTGAGGGTGTTAGTGGTGGAGGATGGGGTGGTGGCATGCCCAGCTGTGTGGGTATCAGCAGTAGGTGGAGTTGTGGGGACTGTGTTGGTGGTAGGGTTGGTTGCCTGCTCATCAGCTTGAGTTTCAGCAGTAGTTAGAGTTGTGGAGATTGTGTTGGTGGTAGGGTTGGTTGCCTTCTCAGCCGTTTGAGTTTCAGCAGTAGGGAGAGTTGTCGGGATGGGGGTAATGGTGGAGGTCTGGCCAGCCGATTGAGTTTCAGATGTAGATGGAGTTGTGGGGGTTTTTGCATTCCCAACCGATTGAGTTTCTGCTCTAGATGGAGTTGTGGGAATTGGGGTGCTTGCATCCCCAGTCAATTGAGTTTCTACCTTAGATGGAGTTATGCGGGTAGGAGCAGGGGTAGGGGTGGTTGTCTTGCCTGCTGAACTTCTTTCAGCTGCAAGAGGAGTTGTGGAGGAAAGGGGGATTGTTGTGTTTTGAGATGGTGCAGTTGTTGGAGTTGCTGGTGTACGGCGGGAAGCTGGTGCCCAAAATCGGAAGGAAAATGAAGACCTCCGGTCCCCCATGAATTTTTAATGAGAAACACGTAACAAACAAAGAGGTAAGTTGTTGAGTTTGTTCTTAAAGATTGCTTGATATGTAACAGAGAACTCCAAGAGATCTTATGAAGATTTTTACTTGATACCTTGGAAAACTCATTCCTTCAAGTCACTTCATAGAATAATTTCTTCTTGTTTCCAATTCTTGCTTTTTTGCCTGTTCAGAAAATCAAATTTCCTTGAGAATCTTACAGAAAGACTATTCATTGATCTGAGTAGCTGCAGGTCGATAAAGAGAGCAGTAAAATCCCTTCTCGAGGGAGTTTCATTTTACCCCCATTCCCACGATAAAGAGAGCAGTAAAGTCCCTTTTGTGGGTAATAACGTGTGTGGATTTGATTTTCTTCGTTGTTCTACCATTTTGAATTATGTTTGAGAATAAGAGACTTTTTTTTGAGATTATTTTAACTGTTTCAGTAATAAATATCTTTAATTCATGTATGTTTTCTTTGTTTACAGGATTAATAGTGCAAGGTCTCATGTATCTTTAATTCATGTATGTGTCACATCCAATCCCACAAGGCAAAACAAAGACTCTTAACGGTATAATTGTGTCAAATTCTCACACAATGCAGGACAAGGGATTGAAGAATACAACAGTAGCAGAAGTACTAATGACAAAGGGGGAAGAATGGTCAGATCTTGGCTCTAGTGTCGCTCATATGACTCAGCCTATGATGCTGTGAAGCAAGTTGGTTTCTTCAACCCTTAAAAAAACTGCAGGGGATAAATCTATTGTCTTCTGTTTTTTAATGCAACGACAATTTGTTTTAAAATTTGCAGATGGCAGAAAACAATATAGGATCTTTGGTGGTACTAAAGCCAGGAGAGCAACAGCTAATTGCAGGAATTTTTACTGAAAGAGGTATTGTTCTCTACATTATTAAACACGAGTAGTTGAAGTTTGATATCCAAAAACCAATTTCCAGACACGTCACCCCCACCCAGGACAAAAAGAAAGCACATACATGCTTAACAAAAGAGTTGATAAACTCTTCAATTAACAATTAAAAATACTGGTCTCTATCGTGGGAATGGGGGTAAAATGAAACTCCCTCGAGAAGGGACTTTACTGCTCTCTTTATCGACCTGCAGCTACTCAGATCAATGAATAGTCTTTCTGGTCATTGCAGCCTGCCTGCTAAAATTTTCTTGTCTGCTCTCTCAGATGATTATAAACTTGTTATGCATGTTCACTTTACATTTCTTCTAACCCTTTACCTAATTTTTACTGTCTCAACAGGACAAGCTGATAAACAGTAACATCAGATACAAACATTCTGCAAGCAATGCAGCTGATGGCAGGTAAGAGTTTGTATATTTTAAGAAAGAATCCAGAATACAGGCACATTGACATTGTTCTTGGAAAACGATAAGACATTTTAATGTTCATAGAGAATCATATACGACATGCCCTTGTGATAGATGGAAAAATAGTAGGTATGATCTCGATTGTCGATGTTGCTTGAGCAGCAGTGGAGCTGCAGCATGGAGAAATGAAGCAACTTGAATTTATTCAGGGGCATTACTATTGGAAAATGTCCAAATGACTCTATCTATAGGATCACGGATAAAATTAAAATAATTAATTAAACATCAAAACTACTGTGGAAATAATCTTGACGCTCAGGAAAATATTGCAGAAAATGTTAGGGGTTCCCCTTTCTATTTTCTTAACACAGCAATTTAATAGTTAGAGTTCCCAAACTCAGAGCAAACATGTATTGACCCCTAATTGTTAATTACAGTTGTTGGAGAAAGCTATGAAATAAGAAATATCGTATCCATTCATAAACTAAGAATAAACAGCACAAATCTTGTTAACTATTCAGTTTGATCCACTATTAAAAGGTTCGATAAAATTAAATTTTTCGCAACTCCACCTGCCTCTGTTAATTTTGTTGTACCATCAAAGTCGAACTGAATATGGTTAAGTAATTTTGTGGAACTGACTTTTAAACTTTGGTAAACATATTTCAAATACAAGAATATTCTAAAGTGTAGGGAATTGAAACCAATGCCTCTATTTATCCAAGTCAAAGAATTATTTAGAAGTCAAAAAAATATATAAATGGCAAAAAATAACAACACAGATATTTACATGATGAAAACTCTAATCGGAGAAAAATCATGGATTGTCAAAGTCAGAACTACCATATTCAAGACAGAGAATTACCATACTCCACCATAAAGAGTATACATAGTTAGAAATGCCATAATTTAAGAATTTCAAATCAGCTTACGTCGAACAAACTTGCTGAAAATTATGTTACAACTCCCACATTTGGCTTTCCCTATAGTTCATCAGCCATCGACGTCAACTCCACACACCCTACATCAATGCCTGCATGACAATTAGCGGACCCGCTAACAATAACACATCATCTATCATGACAACTTATTAGCCAAAGACATGCTATAAGGATGAATATATTCTTCCAAAAAAATATGACAGTCTCTTATGGAGAAAAAAAGACATTGTTAGCTCGTTGAATCTATGGAGTGACCACGAACCCATTAAATTCCTCATTGGACTGGTTTAAGTTTCATCTTGTTTTCATGAGTTGGAGGTCAGGCTTTATGCCTTTAAAATTATGTGCTTCCTTTTCTGCTTTGTTATTAACATATACTCCACGGTGGTTTATCCTATCCTACATAAATAAAAGAGTCACTTCCTTGTTACTGTTCATAAGCCGAGCCGAGTTGAGCCAAATGACTTTATGGCTCGACTAAGCCCTCTAAGCCGTTTTAGAGGTTTTATTTTATCCTACATATCCTACTCCTACATGCCAAGCCAAATGGTTTTATCGCTCGGCTCGGCTAAGCCGTCTAAGCAGTTTTAGGGTTTGTTTGTTTGTTTTTTTTTTTTTTGTTGTATTTTTTTTTATCCTACATACATAAAAGAGTGAGTTTTCATGTTACTGTTCATAAGTCGAGGCGAGCCAA
>CAIGRL010142082.1:0-23699 GCA_903798325.1 Fraxinus xanthoxyloides
CGATTTGGGAAGAACCTCCTGCTTTGGCGGTAATCCCTGATGTCGTTAGCTATTGATCTTCACTGGTTTCATTTCTTTTGCATATGCATAAGCTATTTTCAGCATCGATATGGTGAAAATGGTCCAAGGTTGTGGGACAAACAAGTTTTCTCTCTATTATTATGGTTCTAACTTCGTAGTTTTGGGCTGGAAATGTAGGATGCATGGTCGGATTTTGACAGAGAAGAAATTGATCTTGCAATTGCATGGTCTCTGGCTGAAGAAGACGCATCTGTTGCTGAAGAAGACTTGTCTCTTGCTGAAAAAGATGAGAAAGGAAAGAAAGAAGAGGATGAGAAAGGAAAGAAAGTGATCGGTAAGTCCAGCAGGACGAGTAACTTACATTAATGCCCAGATGTGTAGAGTTCTTGTAAGTTCTTTGATCATTTCTTGTTGAGTTCTGAGAAGTATATGTAAGACTCTTAGCTTGATTTGTGAGATGGCTTATTTTTCTTCCAAGGAACAGGAACTTATTATTTCATCACTTTCCGATAGGCTTTAAAAGCAATATATGCAACTATTTTGACAATTGATTTGGCTTTCCACATGGAAGTCTGTGGGGATATAAATGGGGCTAGTAAAGAATTTGTGAGAAGTACAATATGCCTCTATCTTGTTTATTATTGTGCAACTTGTGTGTACATTCACTCTGCTTAAATTTGGGTTGTTTTGGGATAAGGAAGTCCAAATTATATTTGAACTTTTATCAGGCGCACATTAATGATTGCTAACTTAAACATGTTGATTGTCAGATACTGAATCTCAGTCTCACTTAGAAGAAGACGAACTGCTTGCAAAGGCTATTCAGGAAAGTCTGAACATGGAGTCTCCATCTCGTCATGATTATAGAGGATACTCTCCACCTTATCCATACTACTATAACTCAGGGTACAGGTAATTTGTCTCTTTTCCATTTTATAATTTATCTTCAAATGTCAATTCACCAGTCAATGGTTAGTCAATGTATAATAAATTGGTGATAACTGAAGCTTTGACATGACGTTGATGGAAATAGATATATGGTCTTACTTTTTAAAGTTCAGTTATAAACATAATTTTTCCCTGCAAACTTTTTGTTAGACAGTGTATACAATGCAGAAATCAGGCCTACTTCTTTAGTATCCTTTATTCATCTCTCACAACTCTAGTTGTCTATTATGTAGGTTTGTAACTTCGCCATTCTTTAATATAAAGCTCACATAGCTTCAATAGTACTATTGACATTCTACAATTAGGCATTCCACAAAAAAGAGGTGCATACTGGCAAGCAAATGTAAACATTAACGATTCATTTAATTGCTGCAATTAATATATGAAGATTTGGAACTTTCAGATTGATTCATGTTAATTGTCTAGAATCTTCGTTTGGTTCCAAGCCCTTGATATTGGCATAGAGTGGCTTTGTTTAATAGGAAAGGCATGTAAATCACTAGATTTAAGGGATAATCTGACCTTCCAAAGTCAATGGATTAAACTGTTAATGCATATCTGCATTCCAAACAATTTTTCAATCTATTTTTTCTTACATCATTTGGACCTAATGTGGTTCTTGTAGGATTTGTGCTGGTTGCAATGGCGATATCGGTCATGGAAGATATTTGAGTTGCATGGGGGCTGTTTGGCACCCAGAATGTTTTCGTTGCCATGCTTGCAATCAGCCAATTTCTGATAACGAGGTCTGGAATTATCACTTTAAGTACTTGAAACCTATGTGATTTTGTTCTAAATAATGTTATTGGTTTTTAGTTGCTTGATATTTATTATTTTTGTTCGTAATCATTAACAGACAGGTTTAAGAACTCTTTTCTTTTATATTCACTCCAGTTTTCGTTGTCTAACAATCGCCCTTACCACAAATCCTGTTATAAGGAGCAGCATCATCCCAAATGCGATGTCTGCAAGAATTTTGTGAGTATCTATTCACTATAAAGCAATAATGTAGTATATGATTATATTTCTCAGATTTGCTCATCCACTTCTCTAAATTAATAGCTCATGACACTTGAGAATGATGGCTGTGAAGAATGAATGAGAAATTGTGCCAATATTCCCCAACTGCTTTGCCCTTTTCCTTTTAAACTTCTAGAGGGGATCTAGACTAACAGTGGAACTACCCAGTTTTACATTCCCATTAGCTATTATTTAAAGGGTGTATGTACAAGAAGGTGCTTACAACCATGTTCAAGCTTGCAAGAAAACAGTCTCGAGTAGCCACAGTAGTAGTGATTAAGCCACGGAAATTCTCGAAATTGACACTTTTTAACTCTGAAATAGATTATTTCTTGATAGGATATATTGAACTAGAAAGATTGTCTTTTGTAAATCCTAATATAACATATGACAATGCTGGATTGGGTTAATAGATTTCCTTTAGCTGAACACAATGGATAAATAGAAAGAAAAAAAAAATCATATCAGCAAAAGAAAGACATAGCAACGAATGAATGACAAAATCCAGAAATTTTGTAGTATTGCCCAGATTAGTGCAAGGCAGAAAGATTTTAAATGAACAAAGTAAGAATTAGCATGATAATTACCCTGTTTTCTTGCCCATAAAAGTGCATGATTATCAAAAGTGCTTACTACCGATTGACTGGAACTATGTAATCTGAAAACTCGATAAACTAAATAATATATTAACTTGATGGTTACAACCCAAACTTTATGCTGAGTCCCATGATTATGACCATCCATCTTCGTTGCTTAGGCAGCATGACACTTTGCCCAGTGCACATGATCATGGTCTATTGATCTCAGAATAGAGTAGGGAAATCAACTATATGTTTGTATCGCATTTGATCTGCAGTTACTGCTTTCAAATTTCATTGTTTTATCAATATATTTCCAAAGTAAACATGGGTCTTACTGTACAAAATACTGTATCCCATCTTAATTAACTGGCTTCTTTACTCAAAAAGCAACATTTTATGAGTTTGTGGTGACATTCTAGAAGCTCTAATTTCGTCTTCAACTTTTGATCATTAAGGCTACATTGTTACACTGCATATAATGAAGATAAACTGTTCCGTTCCTACTAACCACGTGGTAGCTTTGGTCTTTCTGCATCATTTTCCAACCGACTTAGATCCCAACAAATGCTGCTGGTCTTATTGAGTATAGGGCACATCCTTTCTGGCATCAAAAGTACTGCCCATCACATGAGCATGATGGAACACCTCGCTGTTGCAGCTGTGAGAGAATGGAGGTGAGTTGGGAAAATGATGTTTTAAAATAGAAAGAAAGCCTGAGAACAAGGAAATTTATTATTAAGATTAGCCTTTAGGTTTATATTTTTTAAGTTCTTTGATTAATGTCAAATTTTCTGATCCGTGCAGCCGGTGGATGCTAGATATCTTATTCTCGACGATGGGCGGAAGCTATGTCTGGAGTGTTTGGATTCTTCAATAATGGATACCCATGAATGCCAACCCCTTTATCTTGAAATTCAAGAATTTTATGAAGGTTTAAATATGAAGGTGGAGCAGCAAGTTCCAATGCTCTTGGTTGAGAGACAGGCCCTAAACGAAGCCATGGAAGGAGAAAAAAATGTAAGGTTTATGCTTTATAACCATTGTACCTCTACCCAAGTTCCAAATTTTTTGTAATATTCGTCTTGTGGCCAGGGTCATCATCACATGCCCGAGACCAGAGGACTTTGCCTGTCAGAAGAGCAGACCGTTAGCACTGTATGGATATCTTTCAGCAGCTTCTTATTTTTATATGTCACATGAAATTGTGAAGTCATTTTTTTTCTCTCTCTCTCTCTTTAAGATTGAAGTTTGTGCTTATTTTCCCTAAAAATCCAGATTTTGAAGCGGCCGAAAATTGGTGGATATCGGATAGTAGATATGTTTACTGAACCTTACAGGCTAGTTCGTCGTTGTGAAGTGACAGCAATTCTTATTTTGTATGGTCTTCCTCGGTGAGCATTGTTTCCTTTGTTGCCTCTAAATAGTCGATGCTTTCACTTCAGGGACAAAATAAGAAACCTCTTTTCTTTTCAGGTTATTGACTGGTTCCATCCTGGCTCATGAGATGATGCACGCATGGCTGCGACTTAAAGGTGATTTGATCTTATGTAGCATCCGTTGTAACTCCCTCAAGTGACTCTATATTGAATAATAATTTAACTGGTTTTATTTCTTAACATTGTCTAGTGCTATCCAATCCTTATTACCAAACACGCCATAAGCGCAATATGTTTTGCTCATACTATCGGTGCTTTTGTAGGTTACCCAAATCTAAGTCCAGAAGTGGAAGAAGGTATCTGCCAGGTGTTAGCTCATATGTGGCTAGATTCTGAAATTATTGCTGGTTCTGGTAGTAATTCAGCTTCTACTTCATCGTCATCTTCCTCTACCTCCACCTCGTCCTCAGCTTCATCATCATCATCTGGTTCTTCAAAGAAGGGCAAACGATCTCAATTTGAGAAAGAACTCGGTGATTTTTTCAAACATCAGATTGAGTCTGACACTTCAACAGCTTATGGAGATGGTTTCAGAGAAGGCGATAAGGCTGTGCTCAAGTACGGCTTAAAGAGAACGCTTGATCACATTCGGCTTACTGGAAGCTTTCCATGTTGACTTCATTGGTCATTTACTCTTGATTTTCCACTCAGACTTCATAAAATTGACCTTTTCATACTACTTTGTACACGATTAAATGAGTAAAAAAAAACAAAAAACAAACAGAGTCAGAGACGAAAAGCTGGGGTTAAAAAATAAATAAGTGCTTCTGCTGTTCTCTTGTAAGTTTTGACATTAGCCCGTTCATGTTTTGTGTCAAATGTTCATACATAAAAGGATACAAAATGTTCATATTTGACATAGGCAAAACAAATATTCTCCTTTTAGTGTCATACTATTCTAAAAAAAGAAAAGGATTTCAATGTTTTGAGACTTTGTTTGGTGCAAGTACTAAACCTTCTGTGTATTTGTTACTCTGTTTGGATTTTAAGCTGAAAGAACAACACAAAAGATAGAAATAAAAAATGTCGAAATTCCTAGCTTCTTTTGTTGCATAAAAAAAAAAAAATTATTAAGGAAACTGAATCTCTATAAGCCATTTGCTCTCTCTTGGATTTGGATATATTCACTTTTACTTTCTAAATACCTAGCAACCAATATTTTGTCTCCTTATTTTCCTCACTATTTTCAAATTTCAAATTTAGTTCTTGATTTGACCTGACAAGACACGTAGGCAGGGGATTGTGATAATTTTTCAACTATGACCTTATGGCATTGTTGGCATAGTCGTCTCACAGCACTTGACTCGATCAAAAAAGTTCATATCTTATCCATTATCTAAGGTTATATTGTTCACAAATATGCCCGCGTGAATCTTGTGCTGATGTAATCCTTCTCTCTCAGGTCTATTAAGAAATCTGAATTTTTAATATTGGACGTCAGCTTTGAAAGGTCGGGTATGAACTCGCAGGGGGATGCTCTATCAGGCATCTGCTGTTGTCTTGTTCCATTTGATCCTCACGTAAAAGGACAAAACGGATAGTGCTATTGTTAAATGTTACTCCAGCTAGTAAAATTTAAGGTTAATGACAAAAAATGATTTGTCATTAAGAAAAAAAATACAATATTTTTAGTGTGGTCATCGATTATTTGTTTTCTTAATCTTTCTTCTAATTTCTTACATATAATTTAAAAGCAAGAACGAGTTTTTGCCTTCTAAACCTGGATTTTTGAAATATACTAATCTTAGTTGTTTTCAAAGACTGTATCAGAAAAAGAAAAAGATTAGTTGAACTGTGACAGTTTCTCAAGTTGATTGCCTATACACTATTTTATCAAGACTTTTGTTATATCATCAATAGTCTTTGGATAGTTGATCGTCTTTTGTATCGAATGTTAGTAAGATCCCGACAACAACTCCTTTGTCCCCCAAAAATATATAAATATACACTTAGTTACCTTACAATCTTAGATCAAAGAAATGGCAGTTAATTCTTTGCACTCAGTATTTTCCTTGTTTCTCATCTTTTCAGTCTCCATTGTCACTGCTCAATCTCCTAATACTGCAGATACAAATTTTACGTGCTCAAATTTTACGTGCTCCAAGGACTTGCCTCCATCGTGTGCTGCATATGGTACATACAGAGTGAGATCACCTTATTCAGATCTTGGAAATATATCTGAAATGTTCCAAATAAGCAGGTTGGATATAGTAAAAGTCAGAAAATGTTCAATTAGTTCCTGATCAGCTCTTACTGATACCGATCACATGTACTTGCTATGGATCAAATTATTTCTTAGATGCCACGTACAAGAATAAGAAGGATGACACCTTATATTCTGTTTCGATCAAGCGTTTTCAGAACCCCACCAATTATCAAGTTGTGATAGACATGAATCCCACATCGAAACCGAACAACTTGACAACTGGGGAGCAAGTGGTCTTCTTCCCTTTGCTCTGTAATTGCGCTGGATATTCTTATTCAGACGGGGATTAAATACCTTGTCACTCGTGTATGGCAACCAGGTGATGATTTCCTGTCTGTAAGTAACATGTTTCAGGCAACAGTATCGGATATTGTAGTAGAAAACAAAAACAAGAACTTTACTGCTGCAATTTGTCTTCCTGTTTTGATCCCAGTCGTCTCCTATTCTACAGCAACATTTTCCTCCTTTCGCCATTGGGAAGAAATCGAAACATCATTGACTCCTCATTGCAATTTTAAGTACTGTAGTGGCTCTTTTTATTGCTTTATCTGGTGTATTGGCATATGTACACAATTTATACAAGAAAAAGAGAGCATTGGCTCGGAATAGTTCTTCATTGGAAACATCTGATATGATTCCAACCAAGAAAGTTTCTAAAGATGAAATATTTGAACAGAAGTCCATTCAGGATAAGCTGCTTTCTGGAGTTTTTGGATATCTTGGCAAGCCGATAATGTTACTTCAGGTGATTATGAAGGAAACGATGAACCTAAATGAACGATGTCGAATTGGACGATCTGTCTACAAGGTGACGATCAATGATTATGTTTTATCAGTAAAGAAAACAAGAGATGCCATGGAGGAGCTGCAAATACAACAGAAAGTAAATCATGTGAATTTGGTGAAGTTAATGGGTGTTTCCTCAGGCAATGATGGGAATTCTTTGTAGTTTATGATTAGGCTGAAAATGAATTGCCAGATAAATGGCTTTCCCCAAAACGTTTGACGACTTCAAACACAGGGGAATACCTCACATGGAGCCAGAGGTTATTTATTGTCCTATATGTCGCAAATGGTATCCAGTACATGCACGAGCATACTCAACCTAGTGTTTTTATAAGGATATCAAAACCAACAACATACTCCTCAATTCTACTTTCAAAGCAAACATTTCAAATTTCTCTACAGCCAGGCCTGCGACTTGCTCTATCATGCTAAAGGTCGATGTGTTAGCTTTTAGAGTTCTTCTGCTCGTGTTACTTTCAAGCAAGAAAGTTGTGGAAGCCAAAGATAATGGTGAAGTTGTGATGTTATGGAAAGAAATAAAAGGAATCTTGAAAGATGATGATCACAGAGAAGAAAGGCTAAATCATAGAGAAGAGAGGCTAAGGATGTGGATGGATCCATACCTAAAGAATTCGTACCCCATTGAAGGGGCTCTAAGCTTGGCAACCTTTGCAAAATCCGCACATCGGATTAATCCTCCAATAGACCAGGAATGACACAAATCGTCTCTGTTAGGTTTTAGTTAATTTTGTAATGAGCAAATTCTATGAACAAAATGACTTAATTTGATAGATTGTAATTTGCTTAAAAGTTAGTTAAATAGGTCTAGGGTTTCGAGTTTGGAACAAGGAGGAAAACGACGCGGATTTTCGCTGGACTGTCGGCAAGGGTTGACTCGAGTTACAAAAGCAGAAATATCGTCGTTAGACCGTCGCCCCTCCTTCGCTCGAGCGACACCCTGTCGTTCGAGACTGTCACGGCACTTCGCTCGAGCGACAATTTTATACGAAAAATTTTTATTTCGCGTTTTAAAGGCTTTTTTCCTGGTCCTTATGTTTTCTACCCTACCTATAAATTTCAAAAGTCATTCTGTACAAAATTCTAAGGTTGATTATTGAGAGAAAAAGTCTAGAAAGTGAATCTTCAACATTATTACTTTCAACCTTCATCTTGTGTGAGGTCGTCTGAGAGAAAAACATCATATTCAAATACCAAATACCAAACTTTCTACATATCTGTTAGAGGTGTTGAAGATCAAGGAAGACGACTGGAGTTTCAGTCCATGAAGAACGGGTTGTTCTTCGTAATCTACAGGAGATAAGCGATTCTACCAAGTTAGGGGCTGACACAGGATAGCGGAGTTCCAGGAGAGCGTTGGTTATTGCAGTTGGAATTGGTGTAAGGTAGCATAGAATTCAAGAGTGCTATCAGAATTGCAGCGAGGAGATCAAATAGTTCGTGTCGTCGTCTAATCTGGTAGACTGTTAGTATAGAATCGTTTATAGTGGATTGACTGGCAAATTGTCCAGAGTTTTTCTCAGTTGGGTTTCTCCGTGAACAATTCTTGAGTTCTTTATTGCTTTATTTTTATTGTTTATAATTTGCAAACTGCGGTAATTCAATATAGAAAAATTTGACTTGCATGATTAACCATCTAAGAGTGTGTTTGGTGCATATTAAAATGAGAGGATGCATTTTTTTGAAGTGATGTGATAATGAATATGTGGTTGAAAAATAATGAAAAGTTATTGATGTGATGGAAAATATTATTTTATTGAAGAATGTTTGGTTGAAAATGAGTAGAAGAATGAGTGAAAAAAATAATGTGGGTCAAACGGGGGCTAAATAAGATTTCTTAATCCGTGTGAAAAAACAAAACAAGCCTATATAAATGGAACGGAGGGAATATCATAACTCGACACCCCAGCATCGAACAACCTGAATAAGAATTTTTCATTTTTTCTCGACTTGACTTCAGATATAACTTGTATTTGCCTTCTGAGCAGCCCCAACGACACCCAATCTAAGAAGAATTCTTCAGAACCCATGTAACCAGTGTCGAAATACCAAAACCGGTTGCAATTTTCTTGTTATCATTCCAAACCGGCCCAGCAATGTCAATGTGCATCCACTGGACCTTCTCATCAACAAACTGCATACACAGAGTTACATGTCAGATGCCTTTACTGAGACAGTGAGAACAACTTACAGTCTCAGACAAGATTTAACGATTTTTCTTCCTTAATAGTGCCTAGTATTGTATAGTCCACTTTACAAACAATTTCTTAGGGTACACGGCATTCATAGAGGCTAGAACTGGGATAACTTTGGAATATAACACGCATGATCTAATTATTTTTTCTAAGAAATTCGGAAGAATGAAGAAAGAAAAAAATCTGTTTTCATGAAGTGCAGAGGTTCATTAGTTACGAAATAAAAAAGCAGTCATTAGTAGAAAACTAGGGGAAGGGAAAAATATAATTTAAGGAAAGGCGAAAAGAGAATCTATGCAATCATATCTAGGCCTTCAGATGAACTAAAATGTCCAATGATCCATAAAAAGTCTCCATATCCCCAAGAACAGATCCAGTGGGGATGGAGTGGGGGCGATTCTTTCACCATTTGGAGTGTTAGTTTGCCTACTAAAAAATCACCTGCCTCAAGTGGGTCAAATTTGACACAAATGTCTTCAAATGAGTATCAGTTGCTGTGATGCTGAAGTAACCCACGCCCATACACAAACTAAACTCCCACTGATATATCTCCAACTCATGAACATAGCCGATACGAAGCTACATGGCAGCATCCAATTTTTCCCTATTCAATCAAGTGATTTCCTCTGAAAAAAGGAACATAACAAGATTTTCTTTTATTTTATTTTTGCCATCAGAAAAAGCAGCCCATTGGTCAAATTTTGAAATACCTTTAGGAATTGCCAATATTCTAGATCTGAAATCAACCTACTTGCTATAAGAACTGTTCCAAACTACAACTTAGGCCATTAGCATAAAAACTAAAATAATTCCATATTTTTACAAATTGTATGTAAAAAGCTTAAAAGGTAAAACAAACTTAATAATAACTAAATGCTTCTTCAGCATGGAATAAGGGTGCGGGGGAAGCTATACCTGCTTCAAGAAAAGAGCTGCAGTGATGGAATCACCTTGGAGACTACCAGTGTTAACCATATCAGCCACTCCAGATTTCATGGACTCCCAATAACTTTCCTCCAGGGGCATCCTCCAAAGTTTTTCCCCACTAACCTCCGAGCATGCAAGTACCTCATTTGCTAGGTCATCACTAGGTGTAAAAACACCTGATTTTTTATATCAAGAATAAGTCAGCGCAAGGATCTTCACTAGCAATCTCCATCTTCAGAACATTTTATGAGTTTCAAATTGTGAAAGAAGCCAAAAAATCTATCGGGTTGGAGGTGGTTCTCAAAAAATAGAGGACAAATAAGATTTATAAATTACATATCAGCAATAGAGGGTCCAAGAGCAACAACACAAGCCCCAGTCAATGTGGCCAAATCAACGATCTGCAAATGATTAAAAGAACATATCAAAATCTGAAGTGAACCCTAAAAAAGTGTGTGAACTTATTCAAAGGTTTTAAATTTTTGTATCATATATCTCGTGTGTTTTAGGTATTCATTCAAGAAAACGAAATACATGGACAATTGATGAGAGAATAAAACCCATAAAAATGGTGTTTTCCGAAGAGATGCAGAGTAGAGGCATGTAAGTGTACCTTCTCCACTCCTTGATTGNGTCCAAGAGCAACAACACAAGCCCCAGTCAATGTGGCCAAATCAACGATCTGCAAATGATTAAAAGAACATATCAAAATCTGAAGTGAACCCTAAAAAAGTGTGTTAACTTATTCAAAGGTTTTAAATTTTTGTATCATATATCTCGTGTGTTTTAGGTATTCATTCAAGAAAACGAAATACATGGACAATTGATGAGAGAATAAAACCCATAAAAATGGTGTTTTCCGAAGAGATGCAGAGTAGAGGCATGTAAGTGTACCTTCTCCACTCCTTGATTGCAAGCATACACCAAAGCATCTGCAAGTGTAAGTCTTCCTTCAGCGTCAGTATTGTTTACCTAAAGCATGATCATTGCAAAAAAAGAAATTATTAACTAAACAAGTGAGAAACACTCATAAATATAACAGAAGGTGCATTGAAACAAACCAAGCTTCTGAAAGTAGGTGATTGAATCGATTGTTTTAAGTATATCTTGAACTTAAGTGGGTCCCATAAATTTAAAAATTGTTGCTTGAATATAAGAGGAAAGCTCTCTTTAAATGAAAAGAAAGGCGAGACCTAATGGGACAACCTCATGAGGAAATTGCAACAGTTATTATGGGGTGGAGAGAGAGTGAAACGTATTTGAAGATTAAAGTTTCGAGTCTTTTAAACTTATTTGTTGAGTAAGGTATTGATATGGTTAAAGAGCTAACCAAAGAGTCAAAGTACCTTACGGAAGACTAAAAGCACGTTGGCTAAGCTTAAAAAGAAAGTAAAGTAACATTTAGCCTCTAAATATGTTTGAATAACCTACTTTTTTCTTTCAAGTAAAAAAAGGTTACTTTTTGGAAGTAAGTCTTACCTTAGTGACAAAGTAAGTACTTAGTTATTTCCAACTTATACCACAAATAGAATTATTTATTTTGAAATTTATTCACTTATAAGAAGATTTTAGTCTAAGTGAACTTTTTAATTATCAGATAGACGTGCAATTAAAGCCATGCCATGTACAACAATCAACTTCTGTCTAGTACGTCATTCTGCAGTTAATTGGAGATACAATGCCAAACTATTAAAGAAGACAGGTTATAACAGAACTTAACAGTGGAATCTGGAAAACTATAGCGTAGCATAACAAGCTCAGTTTGAATTCTAGAAATGTATTAAAGACAGGTGCTAGTGCAAATTCATTAAACTTCAAACTTGAGATATCCAAACATAAGAAAAGCATCTTTTTCGAACATTTTTCATTGATACAATGGGGTAACATTATTCTTCGAAACATAAAGTGTTAACATGCACAATGAACTATTCCTATGTATTTAAATGCCAAATGCAGATGTAAAAATCTTCTCTAGCAATTGGTTAAAAGATTTATTGCGTACGCATCCCAACACTTGGGTCAGAAAAAAGAATCACATACAAGCAATTCAATGTGGTTAAAAGAATCCTTATAACTGCGAACAATTATATATGGAGTAAGAGATCCTAACTTTCTATCTTTTGTCCATTCTACCCGGTGGAAATGTCATGAACAGGAGGAATTGTAAATGAAAAACACAAAGCAGAAAAGGAAAGCAAAGGGGTGTGCTTTAAAAAATAAGTAAGAGCATAGAAATTTGAGTGCAAAGCAGACATTGACTGAGTAACACACAAGAGATTCTGCCAGATGACAGGGTTGTTCAACAATATGAAACTGAATATTAAAACTTTAAATTCTATCTGCATGTTAACCAAATCCAGATTAATTGTGTAGATACGCCTAATTTCAGTTGTGAGGATAAAAAACTGTATACCAAAAACTGAGAAGAAATATTTTTATTTTTATCAATAAAATGAACGTTCTAAAAAATATGGAGAAAATCCAAACCTCATATCATCCAGACTCATTACAGATCATCTAATATGAGTCGTGAGAATAAATATTGTGTAGCATAATATATTAAAGAGAAAAATTAAGCGAAAAGATTTACCTTTTGCAATTGAGAGCATGAACATTCAAAAGAAAATATTCACAAAATTAACTAAGAATTAACGACACAGGATTGTCCTAGAGCAAAATGAAGAAATTACCTCAATTGTCTTTCCATTTGATGCTGCAATAATATCTCCGGGCCTCATACCTGTTCCACTTATCATATTTTCACAAGCAGCAACAATGAAATGAACCTGCTTAAATATCACTTATTATCAGGTTTTCCAATCAATTTCTAAATGTGTAACTGAGACATGATTAACAGATATTTTAACTAACAGTATAGCCGGATGAAATAAGAATAAGGCGAACATAAACGTGAAAATGAATCAAGTCCATAAACCAGCACGTTGTCCTTGAAACAATAACAAGAAAAAGAAATGAGTCACCTCTACTCCAGCAGGCTTGATTTGACCAAGAGCCTTTGCTGCACCCAATACGGCTGCTGAACCTCCCATGTCAAGTTTCATGAACTCAATGGAACAACCTGGTCCTGTCTTGATATTGTAGCCACCACTGGAACATAAAAGAGGAAAATTTCAGAAGACTTTGCACTACTGAGGACCCTCATTAAACACAATGAAAATATTTCATTTCAACCAGATTTCAGAAGGAATATTTCAAAATGCAAGTAAATTTTATAATACATATTTATTCACCTGTCAAACGTCAACCCCTTTCCAACTAAGGCCAGCTTGGTTTTGACTGCTCCCCCTGGAGGCCTGTAACATAAGTGGATAAAATGCGGAGGATTAGCAGATGCTGCTGCAACACCGAGATAAGAACCCATTTTTAATTCTGCACTGCTCTACATCCAAGATTGTTGCAGAAAGAACATCACTGTGCTCAGAAGCAATCCTTTTGGCCTCTTCTACTAGTACTCCTGACATATCCAATTAACTAAATTAACAAGGCATATTTTACCCCGTGAAGAGACCGAGGCAATAAACAAATATACAATTTAAAAGGTCGTAGGAAAAATGATCCCACCTTGATTACACACAAACAACTTTCCACAATAATTGCTCTTTCATAAGCAACATAAAGTAATCAAAAGAAGAAATAGGATGATAAGAAAGATAACTAACCAGGGGTGAGTACATTAGCAGGTGCATTTACTAGCTCTTTTCCAAAAATTATCCCAGAACAAACCTTTTCTGCATATTTGAGTTTCTTTTATTTCAGGTCCAGTGCCAAGACCAAGAATATCCACTGATTTGAGACCCTGTTTCTTCGACTCTGACTTGAATCTGTTGTCTTCATAAGTCCCCAATAAAGCTCCTTTGGCATGTGAAACATTCCCCTAAAATTAATTTAAAGAAGTAGCAACAAACTGACGTTGCAGGTCAAACGAAAGAGAAGTAATCTAGAAAAAGTAACAGTAGCTATGGCTGAAGCTAAGCTTAGCTTTGATTCTGTAGTGAGCTCTCCAGAAGAAGCAAGTGTGATGGCAACATTACTTGCCTGAGCAGACTTAGCTGCTGCAGAAACAGCCTCACCAAGACTGTGATATGCAGTAGTTGCTGATGTCGCTGATCCAAGACCAATTAGACATACTCTTTTCAAACCAAGATTGGGAAGCCTAAGAACTGTTGACTGTCCAGCCTTTCCAGTAAAATCCTCCTCTGATGATGCTTCAGACAACAAACCACCCAATTGGGAATCTAGCTTTTGCAGGATTAAATTCTTGAACTTTGAGTTCTCGTCCTTGGTCATGTCCGTCTCTGTTGTGCCTACTGCAAGTACGTCTCCTTTCCATTCTAACAAATCAATCTCTTTTGCCGCAAATGAGATCTTCAATCATTCAATAATACAGGACAAATTTAGTGATGCGGCAAACACTAGTCCCACCAAAATCACACAGAGAAAGCTATACACACACACACAAACCAAGATAATTCGTTCTTGAGAATGTACAAAGTGATTGAAACTTGGAACATTCAAGACACAAATACCTCCAAGAAAAATGATAATAATTTTTGAAGAAGAACGCAGCAGACATATTTGACTTCTTTCAGAATGTATCTACAAAAAATCGGTGAAATATTAAAAATATCACTCCGTATCATCAAATCCCCTCTGTATTAATGGACATTTAGGAACCTAATAATATAAACATCACATACAAACTCTAATTCAAAGAACCAATCAAGATTCAAAAACTCGAGACTCTGCATTCGCGTGAACAAAGATAAACCCATTAAATCTTAGTCGGTTTACTCCAGGAAGCCATTGATATCAGCATAAATCCAGATGAACTCTGAAGATTATCTTAATCTTAAGGAAAACAAATACTATCAGTACAATGAAAATGAAAATTATTCAATTACATGATTACTTGACAGTAAAAAGAATACCTTTAGAGGCTGGATTTGGTTAGGTCGTGTTAGGCCAAGAGTGGCTTTGGCAATTGAGTGAGCCATTCACTTTGCCCTTCTGGAAGAGAGTGGTGAGACTGTAATGGAGAAATACCAGATGGGTCCAAATCGAAAATTCGTGTACATCGAGGGGCAAGGATTATAGTAACAAGAACAAGGGTGAGACTTGAGAAATTTTATGGAAACTGCTACTAGTACATCCAAAGATTAGGAGTATGTTTGGTACATATTAAAATCGAATTAAAATTGAAAAATTCATATGAGTGGGATCTAATAACGACTATAATTTCAATTTTAATGGATTAAAATTGGTACCAAACTAACTCTATATATCGTGGTATCCATAATGCTGAGTTGGCGATATTTTGGTTTAAGATCTTGTCGAATTTCAAAAAAAAAAAAAATCCAAAACATCCCAAAATTAAAACCCTCGTTTTCTTCACATTTCCCCCCATTCTTCAAATTTCTCTGTCTCCCCTGTTCAAGCCGAAGACGACGGAAAGAGGAGGGAAGCCGTCAAACAACTCTCAACCCAGTAGCTCGGATTTCTATTGATGCTTTCCAGTACGGACGCCAGTGAATGAGAAGGCTGGTCGAGAGATGACACAGGAGGGAAACTGTCGAGGACATACGACCAAGTAGCTGTGAATTTTTTGGAGGCTTTTCGGTATGTACGTCGATGAAGTCGATGGTGAGAATGGCAACAATGGTGAAATAATTATGTTTCCTTTTTATGCAAGATTTTTTTCTCCCCAGCCACATGCACATTGAAAATCTCATGTGACACCCTTTATAAGTTTTTCTTCGTCTCCTACATCCTTACAGATAAGCACACCCAGAGTAACCGAGAAATTGAACATGTGTGCGACAACATGGTGGGAGGCGATGCTAACGGTGGTAAAACTTATTGCCATTTCTATTGGAATGCAATATTTTGAATAGAAATGAAATTTCAGCTAACTAAATGTGTGAAAATGATCTGCATCTTTTCTTAAGCTTATTAGTCATGGAAAAAATAAATTTGAATTGTTTACTTGCTTGCTTACAGGAATGGAGGTGTACTCATTGGAGGTTGTGGGTGATGATTGTTTGCCTGATGATATGTTAGGAGTTGAAAATAAGATTATTGTTCCGAAGGTTGGTATGAAATTTGACGGCTTGAAGGACTTATTTGAATTCTATAAGAAATACGCTTATGAAATAGGATTTCCCGTTAGAAAAAGAAACACTAAGAATGGTGATGATGGGGTTGTTCGATACATGAGTTTCACTTGTAGTCGAGAAGGTTGAGGAAAGATTAGTAAAAGTACTTATTTGAAGCCTCCACCAACGATTGAAACAAGGTGCAAAGCCATGTTGATGCGTGTTCTGATGTTTGTGGAATATGGCGAATAAATGTTGTGGAGTTGGAGCATAAACATAAGACGAGCCCATCTAAATCTACGGCAATCATGAACTTAGTGCACATGTTAAAAGATGGCTTGAGGTCAATGATATAGCAGGAATCCAATTGCATAAAAGCTATAACTCAACTGTAGTAGAGGCAGGTGGATTTGAGAACATGACTTGTGTTGAGAAAGACTGTAGAAATTTCGATGATAAAGTGCGGCGTTTAAGACTTGGTGAAGGAGATGCCGCTACATTATAGGCTTACTTCTCGAAAATGCAAACATGCAGTCCGAGTTTTTATTTCAGTATGGAATTGGATGAGGATTCTCGATTGAGGAATGTGTTTTGGGCCGACAACAGATGTAGACAAGCATACAAGGAATTCGGTGATGTAGTGACTTTTGATACTACTTACCTAACAAACAAGTACAATATGCCTTTTGCTCTATTTGTTGGGGGTGAATCACCACGGGCAATCAACTTTATTTGGTTGTGGATTGATTTCGAACGAAGACACGCATACATTTATTTGGTTATTCGGGACATGGCTTGAGTGCATGCATGGTCAAGCTCCCGATGGAATAAGTACAGATCAAGATCGTACTAGGCAAAATGATATTGAAATCGTTATCCCCAATAGTAAGCATAGGTGGTGCTTGTGGCATATTCTAAAGAAGTTGCCAGAAAAGTTGGGCGGTCATCGTGAAAAAGGTGCAATACTGAATGCCATACATGGTTTAGTGTATGATACATTAGTTTGTGAAGAATTTGAAGAGGGTTGGGCGAACATGCTTGAACATAACCATTTGCAAGATAATGTTTGGTTGAGCGGACTTCGTGACAACTGAAATCATTGGGTACTATACTACTTCTAGGCGGGTATGTCAACTACCCAGTGGAGTGAGAGCATGAATGCATTCTTCGATGGCTATGTGCACTCAAATACATCTTTAAAGCTATTCATAAAGTAGTACGAGTGAGCTTTGAGAAGTAAAGTTGAGAAGGAATTCCAAGCTGATTTTAGATCATTCTCACAAATGGTTCCCTGTGCTACCATGTGTGAAATAGAGAAGCAGTTTCAAGAAGTGTACACCATTTCTAAATTCAGCGAATTCCAAGAAGAATTCACTGGAAAGTTTTACTGCGATATATTATCTGCAGAAGACTTTGGCGGGATAACGAAGTTTGAGGTCCGTGAAGACATCATCCTTAATGAAGGAAGGAAGACAAAAATATTTACAATTTCTTTTCGTAGAGACAATTGCGAGATTGTGTGTAATGTCATTTGTTTAAGTTTCGAGGTATCGTTTGCAAACACGCTATCTTGGTTTTACTTCAGAATGAGGTGTCATTACTTTCCCGAGAAGTATATTTTAAGGAGATGGAGGAAAGACGTGAGTAGACCATACACGTGGGTCGCAGCAACATATAATGGTTTGGTTAGTACTCCTGAGCAGTTGAGATATGAGCAGTTGTGTGCTACTTTAACCAAGATGGCAGACTTGGTTGCAGTTGATGAAGAACGTTCGAAGCAGCTTATGGGGTGGATTTAATTGCAAACTAATGAGTTGTTAAATGCAAAAAGCAATCACTTGGCCTCCCATGGAATTGGAGGATGCAGCGTAAAAGGCGTAAACATTTTCGATCCAAAGTGTACAAAACGCAAAGGTGCTCCAAGGAAACTACGAATAAAAAGTTCGCTAGAGACAACAAAGAAAAAATCAAGGGGTCGTAATAAGGTTTGTTGTTCAATTCATAATTCAGTTATCACATAATACATTATTCACATGTTACAAAGTTAATGTTAATGTTGACTCTTGTAGGTGATGTTGAACTCGGTATCTTCGAATAGGCCTACTTTGTCCAAAGACAATGTCTCAAACAACTTGTCAATAGAGGAGGATCAAGTGATGAGCATATCATCTCCTCCACCACCTCAAGTGTTTGGGGCACAAGACAGGATGGAAGTTATAACAAATATGTAATGAACCATCAGATTTTTGGGAGACAACTTTTGATTTTGTAATTTAACTAGTGAACTACAAGTGTCCTAATTTTTGATGCTGCATTATAAAAACACATAACATGAAGTCCATGAGAAGAAAAGCACATAAGTATGTTAAACTATTCACACCAATGCCAATTCAACATATCCTCCACCAAATGCCATTAACATAAACATTAACGATTCACTACTTTAAAAAGAAACGTGAACAATGAAAACAACTAAAATCTGTTAAGGTCCCAGCTGCAATTGTGAACAGAAAATATGTTGCTGCTATTGATTGAAGAAAACTGAGAAATTACATAAATGTATAAACTGGAAGGAAAATCCAATAGACATTTGAGATTCTTTCATCTCATTTTCAAATCCAACTGCAGTGGTGATTTTCGACATCAACATGGGAAGCGAACATACATTTTCAAATCCAATCGAATGAATAAATACACCAACATCGAAAAATACATCAACTGGGAATGAATGAGAAATGCATAAACTGGAAGGAAAATCCAATTTATGGATTCGAACATCAACGAAGAAGAACATACATAATCAAAATCGTTCCTCGCCCTGAACAAAAAACCAAACTAAAAATGAGGTTCAAAACATTTGCATATCCACACCTACGTATATAACTTCATTAGTATATTACGAAGATATTGCACAAAAAAACCCTTGCAAATGCTTGCAGCACACACTTATTCGAAGCCTTCAAGCTGTAGGATATCTGGGTTCCCCAAATTTCTCGTCGTCGACAGCAAGAAAAAGGGCAGTGTTGAGATTTTCAGGTAAACGACAAGTTCGCTTGCAACCTTACAGATGTCGACGAAGCCTTCATGCTGTTGGAGATCTTCCTAAACCTAAATTTTCTCGTCGTCGACGACCTCACATAAAGAGAAAGGGCAGAGGTGATTTTTGTGCGAATGAAATGTTTGAATTAAAGGCTTTAGTTCACAAAAAGAATAAATTGGATAGATAGGTTAGAGTGTGTTTTATAAATTTTGTAACATTTCAAATTTTCATTCAAAATATCACCACGTCAGCATTATGGATATCGTGATGTAGCATGTGATGTACCAATAACAATTTTCAAATTTTATTCCTCAAATGGCGGTGACTATGTCAATGAATCGAACTGGAAAAAAAAAACTCAGGCTCTGCTTGAGCTTTTTTGGGCTTGAGCCGAGTCGAGCAAAACCCGACCAAAAAAATGAGGCTCGATCCCAGCCGCTCTCGGGTTCTTTGGTTTTTTTTTAAAGGCTGCAACAGACAGCTTTTGTTGCCTTTGCAGGCGCTGTTGCAGGCAGCAAGTTGCTGCCAGCTATTTTTTGCAGGCAGCTCTTTTTAAAAAAATTAATTTTAATTTTTTTTATGCGCAGGCTCGCTCAGGCCATGGGTCGGCCACGGTTCGGTGTAATCGAGCTCGAGCTCGAGCCGGGCCCTGCTCGGACCTTTTTTGGATCGAACTCGAGTCGACAAACTTTTTGCAATCCCACCCGTTGCTCGGACTTTTTTCGGATCGAGCTCGAACCGATGAACTTTTTTGTCATTCCCACCTATTGTGAGGGGCTGTCATACTCCCAGCCTAGCAAGGTTTTTTCAATTAAAGGACAGTTGTCCATTAATCGTAATTCAAAAAGTGGCCACAGATTCAAGCAATCAATGTGCTAGAAGCAAAGTGCCATAATTCACTTAGGACATTCAATTAAACCACCATAACAGATTCACATAATGCCAAAAACTTGATATCAAGAATTAATTTTTGCTGGAGCTTTCCCAAAATCCAAAATTTGAAATTTAGGACTAAAATTCACGTCCCAAGATTGAGGACTCCAAAAGATGAATTTTAAATTTTCAACCCAAGATTCTTACTTATAGCGTGTTCGGTAGAGATTAAAATTGAAAAACTAACAGTTATTGTTGACTTTTACTAGACGAGTAGAACCCAATAACAACTATATTTTCAATTTTTAATCTGATTTCTAGCTGTACCAAACAAGCTCTTAGAAAATTCTTAATTTCGAAATTTGGCTAAAATTCACATTTCAAATTGAAGAATTTTAAAATTCAATGTGTGAATTTCAACCATAATATTCTTTCTTAATTCTCAAGGTTTAACATGGAGTTGACCCAGACACCACTTGTTAGAATTTTATAAAATTCTAAATACTCAAAAACCTTAAAACCTAATTGCTTTATTATCAAGATCATCCCCATCAAATTACCAAGAGGATTATAAAGTGCAGAACATACTTTAATTCATTGAGAATAATTCTTTAATATTTGATCTTGATTCTAGATTTTGAATCTTGAATATTGACTCTTTTAATTCTTGAGTTATTGATCTTGATTTTGGATTCTTGCTCCATAATCTTGATTGCTTCAATATCTTTTCCTTGATTGTTGATTTTCTATTATTGATTGCGAGCTTTGAGTCTTCATTTTCAATATGTTTTCTCTTATATTCTCGTGTTGATCAAATTATACAAAACATAAGAATCATATATGAATTTAAGATAAGAACCACATTTATGTTTTCTTATGTATTTGGTCCATCGTCAAATAAAATCTTAATAGATTCGATCCCTATACACATAATCCGGCCAACACTTTATTTTGATGTTTAAAACTCGATTACTTAATTTTTTATTAGATTATTTTAATTTTGAACTTAATTTTAAGATAGTCTTTATACACAATTAATTACAAATGTCAGCCCACATAACAAATTAATAATTTTTTCCCAACATTCTTATGAACAAATTATGAAGGATTTTGTAACATTAGGTCCAGTGATTACTAGGACTTCGACTTCTCTTTATTAATCCATTTTAATACAATTTAATATCATGACAATATGTATGTATTCTTGTTTATCAATATTTATAAGTCATTTAACAATTCTCTGTTGAGTAATATTAAATTTATCCTCTTATATAATATTTCTATATTTTTATGAAAGACACAAATATGAAAATACGAACGTGATTTGAAAGAGCAGGCTACCACTAATTTTCAAAATTACGAAATTGGATCGAAAGGAGACTAGGGTAATGCTCCAAACGTCCAAATAATTCAAATAATCAATGTTACTAAAGACATACTAAATTTGTTATAATAAAAAAATAACATTCCAAATGATGGAGCACTTATAATATTTCAAGTCTTAAACAATTAAAATTAATTAAAGCAATTACACAAACTTCAAATCCTCTTCCATCCGGTTACTATTCCAAATTCCCAAAGGTTTTGGTCGTTGGCGTGCTACGTTTCTAAAGTTGTTTCTGGTGGTTTGTGCTTCATATTTTCAAAGATCTCTAACGATTTTCTCTCCCAAGCACACACTTTTTGGCTGTCCCAAATTCCTTCTAGACCCAAAGAAGAATTTATTCATGGTGTTGAGCACAATAAACTCTAGAAATGGCAACGGGACGAGTATGGAACGAGTCAATCATTCTCATCCCCGTCACGTCGGGTATTTAAGTTACTTTAGCCCATTCCCATATCCGGTTAAAGCGGGACAAGTCCCCTACCCCATTTATCGCCTCATTTATATTTTTATTTTTATTTTTTTATATATTTAATTAGTCAATTTATTATTCTTTTACTAATTTGTTAAAAACAACTTACGTTCTCTTTAAAAATGATGATAAATTTATTATTTTTGTTCGATAAAAAATTTAAATTTGAAATTAACTTTAAGTGAGGTGAGTAGTGGGGCAGGAAATATGTTTCCCGTCCCCACTCCGTACCCGTTTCGAGGTAATGATGCTTGCCCAGTCCTTGCTTCGTTTACCCGATTAGACGAGGTAATCCTCACCCCCTTCGGGGCAGGACCCGCAGATATCGGATTAAAAGAATTTTTTTACCATCCCAAATAAATTCAATGACTATTTATAATGAAAGCCTTCATCCTTTTCCTAATTGAGCGTGAAAGCTTTTTCCCTATCATAGTAGCCCTTTCTTCTAATAAAATATTTTTATACCCAAAAACTAATTGTTGAATTAGGACTTTAATTATACTACTATTTTGACTCCTAATTTAATTCTATTCATTTGAATTGAATTCCAATTATCTCCATCTTAAACTCAAATTATCCAAATATCGACATACGCCGTGACATCCATCAACGCACCCTTTTACTGATTGGCATTATAATTCTTAAATATATTGTAGTTGAACAAACAAAAATCAAAGCTCAACAAAACTGACTTTGCAAAATTGACTTCTTCATAATATTATCTTCTGTCTTCTAATCACTAGCCATTGAATTTGTCCCGACCACTTGATAATTTTCGACAACAACAAAAGACCCTCTTCTGCGTGATTCTATAACAATTTCACATCTATATGACTTGATCACAACAGCTCCACCTCGATGTCATTCTATCATTGCAACTTAATCACCACAACCATACCCCTGGATGACTCAATCATCCCTAAAGATCAACTTCAAACTTTGAACATTCATTTTTAATACAATTCCAGAGTATGATACTACTTGTTAGAAAATCTCACACCACGCTTAGCAGACTAGATTAATTTTCGCCAAACGTATGATACATGTCGATACTGCTTGAATCTCATATTTTTTTATAGCAGTGTCCTGTTAAATTTATTATTTAAAAATTGTAACTAATAAATAAGTAGTGGTTTCTTCTACATTTAAACTTGGATTTATTTTAGTTCTATTTTCAACATCAATATCTTTATTGTTAGAAAGTTGGACTATATATTTGTACATCAATCATGACTAACGCGTATATGTAAAGCAAGCATATGTACGGTATATATGCTTGCTTTACATACACGCATTAGTCAGAAGTCTCGAATCGAACTGGATCGAATCTAATTGAACCCGAACCGAATCGATCGGTTCTTCGTAAGTTAAATACCTGAACGGGTACTCGAATCGAGAACCGATGGGTTTGGGTCGGGTCTAGACCAAGAACCGAAAAACTGAATAAGAACCGAAACTAAATAAATTTTTTATTTATTTTTATTGAATTAATTAAATTATTTTATTTTTTCTAAATAAATTAACAAATTAATTAAATAAATCAGGTCATTTCATAATTTTAATTTTAAAACTCAAATCATTTTAAAACCCATTAACCCATTTTAAAGGGAAGAAATAGTAGAGTTTGGGATTCATTTGCAGTTTTTGTAAAAATTATGGACCTCGGCTATAATTATATC
>CAIGRL010142169.1:0-15097 GCA_903798325.1 Fraxinus xanthoxyloides
TTAAAAGGGAAGGAGCTTTGGGGTTATATTGATGGGTCATTTAAAGCACCTGAAGATACCAAGGGATGCTCGTATTATCTCTTGGATTTGGTGATCTATGGAGGCTCACATGGTAAATAATTTACGCTTTCACTACGGCTAAGGAGATGTGGAATACTTAAAGCGGATTTCTTACCAAAACATTAATGCACGGCGATTTCAGTTGGAGTTAGAAATTGTTAACTACACTCAAGGGTATCTTACTATTGAGCAATACTATTCTGATTTTTTGAACTTGTGGAACGAGTAGTCTGGTATAATTCATGCTATGGTCCCTGCGGCGACCCTATCAATACTATAAGATATTCGAGAGGTTAGCAACATAGATCAGCTTTCTATGAAATTACAACCCGAATTTGAAGTGGTCCAAGCAGGTTTATTGAATCATGATCCGGTTCCCTCTTTGGATGTGTCTGGGTGAACTTTTTCGTGAGGAACAACATTTGGCAACCCAAACTATTATTGGAGTTGATTTTTCCTTATCTAATGTGGCCACCGTTGCATATGCTACCTAAGGACGGAGAAGGGGTAAATTACAGTGTTTTCGCTGCAAAGGATATGGAAATATTGCTCATACTTGTCCTCAAGAAGTCTGCAATTACTGTAAACAACAAGGTATATCATCAAAGACTGTCCCACACGACCTCCACGTCGACAAGCTAATGCATTTCAAGCAGTTACACAAGGTCCTAATCCAGCACTCTCTTAGCTAGCACTAGTCAACCTGTTCTTACCCCAGAAATAGTCTAGCAAATGATTGTTTCTTCTTTCTCTTCCCTGGGCTTACAAGGTCAAATTGCTTCTTCCCAGTGGTTTGTTGATTTACGGGCATCAAACCGTATGGCAGGTAGTTCTGATTTCTTACATAACATTCGACGATATATTGGCACACAAAACATTCAGATTGCTAATGACAGTACTCTTCTTATTACTGTTGTTGGTGATATTGAGTCTTCTTTCGATAATTTTTCGTATCTCCGGGTTTATCTAAAAACTTGATTTTGGTTGGTCAATTAGTTGATAATAACTGTGATGTGTGTTTTTCTCGTGTTGGTTATCTTGTACAGGATCGGGGAAGGTGATCTCGAAGGGGCCTAAGGTCGAAAGATTGTTTCCACTATAGTTTACTATTCCTCATGCTTTGTCTTTGGCTTGTATTAGTGATAGATTTAAATATGAAGTTTGGCATAAATGACTAGGTCATCCCAATACTTTAATTTTATCTTATTTGTTGAAGTGCGATTTTTTGGGTAATAAAGATAAGTTTTAGTTTTCCAATGTGTCTTTGAATTGTAATACTTGTAAACTTAAAAAAAGTAAGACTCTTCATTTTCCATCTCATGGCAGTCGTGCTAATAAATGCTTTGAAATTATTCATTGTAATGTTTGGGGCGTGGCACCTGTGACTTCATATGCTAATTATAAGTAGTTTTTAACGTTTATTGATGATTTCAATCGTTACTCTTGGATATATTTTCTGCGGTCTAAAGGCGAGGTCGGTACCATTCTTCAAACTTTTATAGCTTACATTGAGACACAATTCTCCTTCAGTATTCAAATATTGAGGTCTGACAACGGTGGGGAATATATGTCTCATCAGTGTCAATCCTTCTTACAACAAAAGGGTATTTTCTCTCAAAGCTCTTGCCCATATACCCTTCAGCAGAATGGAGTAGCAAACGAAAGAATCGTCACCTATTGGATGTTGTCAGAGTTTTGCTCTTGGAATTTACGGTTCCACCCAAGTTTTGGGTTGAAGCTCTTTTCACAGATGTATACCTGATTAATCAATTTTTGCTCTGCATTTGAGTTTTGACTCACCTTATTTTCGCCTATACGGTACACATCCTTGCTAGACATGTTGTATACTTTTGGTTGTATTTTCTTTGTCCATCTATCTCCTCATGAACGTCATAAGCTTTTGGTTATATTTGCTTTGTCCATCTACCTCCTCATGAACGTTATAAGCTTGGTGCTCAATCTGCACAGTGTTCTTTCTTAAGTTACAACATTACTCAGAAAGGTTAGATTTGTTATGATGGTGTTGCTAATGGTTTCCGTCTCTCGCGATGTGGTCTTTTTTTTTTTTAGAATCAGTACTACTTCTATCAACATGTTGCTTCATCTCCTGATTTGGGTCCACCTATTAGCTTTGAAAATCACTCTGGTTATGTAGAGTGTTTTAAACCAAATATAGTATACCAGAGACAACAACCTCTAGATCGACTGCCCCTCGTTCCCTATCCCGATCTTATCCCAGATTCTGCTATTTTTCGACGATCCACTCGCGTTACTCATCTTCCTGATCGGTATGGCTTCTCTGCAACTTTATCTCATTTCACAGTTCTTACTTCTTATTTTTAGGCTGCTACTCAACCCTGTTGGAAGAAAACTATGCAAGAGGAACGTCAAGTTCTTCGGGAGAATCACACATAAGATGTTGTTTCTTGCCCTCGTGGTATCCGACCTATTGGGTGCAAATGGGTCTATCATGTTAAGCTCTGATTTGATGGATCGCTAGAACGATATAAAGCTCGGTTGGTGGCTCTTGGGAATTGTCAAGAATATAGGGGTGGATTATGAGGAGACCATTGCTCATCTTGCCAAAATGACGACGGTTTGAACTATTCTGACTATAGCTGCCTCCAGGGATTGGTCTTTGCGATAGATGGATGTCAAGAATGCTTTCTTACGGTGACCTTAATTCTTAAGGAAGATATTTATATGACACCTCATGCGGGTCTCTTTTCGTTGTTATCTTCCAATGTGTGTACACTAAAGCGTTCGCTTTATAGGTTGAAGCAAGTTCTTCATGCTTGGTTTAACAAGTTTCGTTTACCGGCACTGATTTTGGATTGGTATGTCAACTTCAAACCCAATTGTAGGATTCTTTCCGTATGAAGGATTTGGGCCCTTGTAATATTTATTAGGTCTTAAGGTGCTTTCAAGTCGATTCGGAACTTATCTACATGAACACAAGTATTTGTAGGAGTTGATTACTTTAGCTAGACTTCAGAATGGTCACTCGGTTGATACTCCTTTAAAGGCGAATGTGAAGTACATTAAAGAGGATGGTGATCTCCTTCCCGATCCCTCTCTATATCGCCATTTATTGGTAGTTTGAATTGTCTCACTATTACTCGACCTAATATCTCTTTTGCCATACAACTGGTCTGTCAATTTATGCATGTTCCACGACATCTTCATCTGACTGTGGTTCGTCATATTATACGATACTTGTTGGTTATATGTGCGGATACTCGTCGCTTGATTACAATTTGGTGCATGTTTCTTGAGATGCACTAATTTCCTGGCGAGCAAGAAACGGGATCGTATCTCTAAATCTTTCATTGAATTTGAGTATCGTGATATGTCTTATGCCTGTTCTGAGGTTGTTTGGCTACGGGGCCTTCTGTCGGAACTTGGTTGTCCTTAACTTAGGCCTGCTCCACTTTATGCTAATAATTCTAGAGCCATTCAAATCACTGCTAATCTTGTGTTTCATGAGCTCACTAAACACATTGAGGTGGATGTCACTCTATCCGTGAGGCTTATGATGGTCACGTTATTTCTCTTACACATATTACCATTGATGTTCAGATCGTTGATGTGTTTACTAAAGCAATGATGCGATAGCGTCATTAGTTCCTTGTCGGCAAATTGATGCTTCTTGATCGTCCAACATCAATTTGAGGAGGGATGTCGATATTGTAATTTAGGTAGTAATTAGAGTTTACCTAAATTGGATCATATTACCATGTGGCATGTACATATGACATATTCATCTATATAATGCAAGGATCCCAAAACGGGAAAATCATTCAGCCAAACTTTGACATCCCAAATTTAAATATAAGGTGCACATTAGTTATGAAACTTCTTAGCAAAAAAATAAGAAAGAATAAAAAATCTTCTGTGAAAACAATGACTACGCATGTGAAACAAAAATCATAATTTGCATTGTGTGTGCAGGTAAAAGCTAGGAGTATGCTTCATAACTTATCGAAAGAGAAAAATGGAGTAGATGGCCCAAGAATCTATTTGTAAGGATAGGATCCAAATGCTTCTTATTCCAATTCTCAGTAATACCTGCATCATCATTGGTTTCTAACGTGGTCTCCACTCAGACATGATAGTATTTTTGTTAATTTTCATTTCTCTGTCGTATCCTTTTTCAGATATGGTGAAGGATGGGACTTTGGAGAAGTGTCTAAAAATGGGCGTGGGATAAATGCATCACAATTCAACATTTCTGGAACTGGGATTGGAAGGTATTTGCTCTCACTTTTGCTCAGCACTAATTTGAATGTTAATTACTTCCATCAACAATGAACGATGAAGCTGTAGAATTATGCAAACGCATACAAGAAACTGTCTTACGTTTTTTATTGAAGGGCAAGTAACAAGATGCACACTGGCATTTTCACAATAAAAACTACTTGTTCCAGCATCTAGTTTGTGATTTTGACAAGTAACCATGAAAATGAAACTGTGATTTTATTTTTTTTCTTTTTGGAAAATGGATGAAGTGGACAGAAGGTGTCTCAATTGCAATTACGGTGTTTTGTTACCAAAAAGTCTAGGTTAAAGGGTCCCGATAGGGTCCCAATACAAATCCTGAACTGTTGTAAGTATAGTAACTGCTCCAAGCCATGTATTCAGCTTCAACGATCGGATTCGAGATGCCATGCTGGGGGGATCTCCATTTGGTCATCCTCTTCAACAAGGTTTCATTACAGGTTTGTCTTTGGAGGTAATCCTTATTTTCCAGTCTTAATTGTATCCAGTTAACACTTCATTAGTTTAGTACTAAACAAATGTTTCTTATGTTTTCTCTACATGAAGAAAAGGATCTTCCACTAGAGTGAGAATCTGTTTATCGATTTGGAAAACTTTGGGTAGTTAATTCTAATAATATTTAAATCATGATTGCCAACTTCTTTTTGTCTTTTCTTCAGCCCAATGATTATGACAATGGGACCAAATCTGATGCAGAGCATTTGCTAGCTGTATCAAAAGATCACATTCAGGTTCTCCTATACTATCCTGTTTCTTTTAAATATTACATGTGGTTTTCTAGGCGTAAGTTAAGGTACTGACTCGGCCATTTGATTTTTAAGTAATTTATTAGATGATGAAAATGTGAAAATAGATTAATATTCTTTTTCCGATGGGGCAATACCTAATGAAAGCTAATGAGTTCTAGTTTGACTAAAATACAGATCTCGATAGTAGTCAAGTTCTTTACATTTGTATTCCAACTCTGGACTTAAAAAAAAATGATATTTCTGTTAATTTACCCCCGTATAGAAAAGTGCTTCAACATTTTAAAGCTTCTTTGTTATTTGTATCAGCTTCATCCAAAATCTTGTCTTACTTTACTTCTCTTTTTATCTTGCATGAAGTTTCTAATGCTCTTTTGTTGCATAAGACAGGTAGGTATGGCTGCTAACCTAAAGGACTTCGTTTTAACCAATTATGAGGGTCAACAGGTAACGTTTACTGTGTCATTTCTTGAGATGCTTAGTGATTTTGACAAGTTAATATTTTAGTATTTCCATCTGTCCACACAAATATCCAGAAATACGTTGAAAAGATCCACAGTGTTTCTTATGTTTGTAAGTAGATGTAGTCCATTTTGAATAGTGAAAGAATGGAAATACTTGGGGAAGACAGAAATGCCATTTTCTGTTCTTATAGATAAAGTCTTCCTTGAAAAATAAAAGAGAGAGAGAGAAATAAAAAGTTGGTGACTTGATTGAAACAAAAAAATATTGACACCATTTGAAATATCAATAGCATTTTTGCCAAATCAGACGCCAACTCAACATTCTGTCCACTTTAAAAGTCATGGAGGATTTTCTTGTTAATTTAACCATGCTGCAAACTACTGTTCTTTTTGTCTCTGGTTTATTAGATTCTTCGCCAGAGAAATTCTAACAATATGACTATTTTAGTGAACTAAGTTCATTTTTAACAAACAGAGCTGACTATGATAATACTATGAAATCTTACTAGCAATTCCATTATGACCACCATTTCTCTTCCCTCTTGAATGTTTTAGGCATCTAATGGCACATTTTGAGAGGGAATTTTGGTTATTAGGTGTAATTGTTCTTTTCATTGAAATGTTGCATCTTAAAATTTTATATTACTAGGAGATGCTTCTGAGAATAAACTATAATCAATTTCTGATGAAATTAACTTGTCTCTCGGAATAACAGATCTGCTCAGTTATATATTCTGCTCTTGTAATGTCTATCTCTAAGCTATTGATTTATTTTCTCCCTTTATGCTCATTACTGAGAGGCACTTACAAAATTTTCTTCGCTATTTTCCTTTGCACCCATTTTTCATCTACGAGTTATTCATGACTTAATCCCCCCAACCTCCCCTTTTCAACAGGTTAAAGGCTGTGAAGTTTCAACTCATGATGGGGCACCTGTTGCATATGCTTCATGCCCCACAGAAACAGTAAAGACTTTCAGTACCTCATAATTATGTTTGATTTCATGAATCTTTTTCCTAGTTTTCAGAAAATATTGCAGTGAAATCCTCTTTCATACAAATTGTCTGTCATTATGCAATCTTGTGGTTATAAACTTGCATTAAATGTGTTTGGTCGTCATTTTTTTTCTAGGTCAATTATGTCTCTGCTCATGACAATGAGACCTTGTTCGACATTGTGAGTTTAAAGGTAGTTCTACTTTTCCTGCCGAAGGCATTTTGTAAGCACTAGTGCTGCTGCTAACACTACCTTCGTACTTACAGACTCCCCTAAAATTATCTGTGGATGCAAGATGTAGGATGAACCATTTGGCAACCAGTGTAATTGCACTTTCTCAGGTTGGATTTGTGAATGAATTATGTTTTCAATTTACTTGGCATTGTTTACTAAACACTTTCCCTGGTTGATCTAAACCAAGAGTGACATATTGTTATGCTAATTGATTTCATTATTCCCAGGGAATACCTTTTTTCCATTCCGGTGATGAGATTCTGCGTTCAAAGTCACTAGACCGTGATTCATATAATTCTGGCGATTGGTTCAACAGGTTACTGATACTGATCTCAAAACTTACATTTCTCTTACAGTTGGCGGTGTATGCGATTTTCTGTTCAAATGCACACTTTTTCTGTTCAAACGCACACTAATGGTTGTGAGAGTAGAGAACGAAAAATGATGATACAGGTTTGTGAATGTTCGATGGTGAGGTAAATGACAGGGACAGAAGTTTGAGTAAGAGGGCTGAGGAAAATCAATGCCATGTCACTAGTAGGCGCTTTCACAAACATTAATAGGAAGTTTGAGTGCAGCTTTCCGCTTGAAAAAGTGGTGTGTTCGACAGACATTGATAATTTCATCAAAATTCTTTATATTATATTCCAATCGTTTTTGTCCCCAAGTTTCCACATCTGCACATGACAGATCTAGTATACGGGATAGCAGAGATTGCTAAATATATTGAAGGTATATCTTGGTGGCTATTTGAATTGTCGGGGAGTAATTCTACTACAATAAAACTTATTCTAAATGGATCTTACCCTTACCACTCGCCAATTTCTACATACTCGTCTCAAAAGTAGTGCAACATCCTCACTTATCCTAAGTTACAGTATGGAGCAAATGTTCTGAAATATTGCAATTTTTCTCATTCTTAAGTCAAGATTCTAAATATTTCTTTCAGATTAGACTTCAGCTATACTTCTAATAACTGGGGAGTTGGTCTTCCTCCAAAAGAAAAGAATGAGAAGAGCTGGTCAATGTAAGCATTTGATAATTTCCTGTATGTCCATTGGTTCTTGTTTTGTGTTCATTGTTTTATATTTTTATGTACTTCAAAATGTCCTGTTTCGATGCACAGCTATTTCTAATAAATTTCACCAGGCAAGTTTTTATTAACTAAATTTCTTTGCCCATTTCCTTCAGAATGAAAACGAGATTGGCAGATCCATCCTTTAAGCCTCGGAAGAGCCATATTCTCGCTGCACTTGAAAACTTTTCAAGCTTCTTAAGTATAAGATACTCTTCTCCACTTTTCCGTTTGAGAACAACTAATTCTATACAGGTAAGAGAGATGCATAAACCCAAAGTGCATGTTTGGCATTTACTACTGAACTGAACTAGACAGTACAATAAACGAGTTTCTAGCTTCTTTTTCTTCCTTGGTACTGATGGCACAATCCAATCCTCCTTACCAAACATACTAAAATAGGTTTATGTGGTTCTATTTAACATAACTAGAGCCGAAAGTTTTTCTTTTGATTCTTGATAAAAGAGTAAATTTCTATGTTAGTATTGGCGTAAAGCACAACGAATTAATGTCATCATGTGCTCATGTTTTTATTATATTCTTGCATGACCTATTTAGCTCTGTTGAGGCAGGAGTGAGCTCCAAAAATTCTGATATTATGTACTCTACAAATAAAAATGCATGGATATTTTTCTAGAATTCACAATGGGTGCATAAGATATCCATGAAATTAATAAGATAATTAAATTTTAAATCCCTGGCTTTATATTTAAGCCCTGAAGTTTTCCTTTAACATTTCTGTTGCCTTGTGCCTTGATGCAGTTTTAGTTTGCCTTCCCCTGGTTCTATTTGCAACATTCTCCTTGAATTTTTGTAAACTTCAAGTAGGTAGTTATAGACTTTTCATATATAAGTAATGCTGTTATTTCATATTTTAGATGGTATTTCCCTTGAGTGATTGAAGATTTTATATAGATAATGAATATTTTGATTTCTGTTATCATAGTTGATTCATTCATATGTAGACATCGCGTATATGGCCAAACAAGATACGATCTAATTCGGAAGATTAGGAAGATGTTAGGCTGCAGGGACAAATTAACACCCACTATTGCACGACTAAATAGGAAATTGGCTAAAACTAGTATTCGATGTCCTAACTATTTGAGATCTCCAATGTAAACTTCTGCATCTTAATTTTAGTGAAAAATCTGCAACTGTAAGTGGACGTAACTCTTAGGTCGAGGGTGAACCACTATACTCTGTGTTTCCAAGTGTGAGTTTCTGTTTATTGTTTTCTTCATTATTGAACTGGAATTTAGGATTAGGTTTATTTCATAACAGGCACGAGTACGATTTCACAATACCGGTCCATCATGGGTCCCTGGTGTCATAGTCATGAGCATTGAAGATGGCTACGAAGGAGTTCCTGGGCTTTCTCAACTGGATCCCATGTCAGTTGAAAGAATTTATGCAGTTGTTTTTACTTCAACTGATGCCTTCTAAATGCGCTAATAGATATATATCTGTTCCTTGTGCTGATCAGCTACTCGTATATCGTTGCTATCATCAATATACGCCCAACGGATGCCTTATTTACCAGCCCTGCTCTTCAGGGTAGAAGTCTTAAACTGCATCCCATACAGGTACTTGTTTATCCTTTTATTTGACCTATTTTTGAGTTATAAATCTAGTTTTTATCTTATCACATTCATTGCCATCTTCTATGGCAGATTAGAGTTGCAAAGTCTAGCAAGTAATTTCGAAAGAAAAATGTACATTTTTTCTTGGAGATAATTTCATTATGCTAAGAGTTCTTTGAGAATAAGAAACTTCCCTTTTTTAACATGGAAGTAAGAGAAAAAAATTAACTTGTTTAGAAACAAAAAATTACTGAAAAATTATATTTAAGCTTAGCCAAACATGAAGTTGAATAAGCCAATAATTATTTGCACTCTTGATGATCTATGGTTGTATACTTCCGTCCTTAGTTTGATGTTTCAAGTGTCGTCTCATGCTGTACTTCTGTTTATGTTACATTATTCCCAGATGAGCTCGACTGATGACATTGTCAAGGACTCCACATATGATTCATCGTCTGGTTGTTTCAGAATACCTGCTAGGACAACATCTGTTTTCGTTGAACCTCGAGAAGCCTGAGAATACTTAATTGCCAGCCTATAACTGATGAAGCTTATAACTGATTGTGGTTGCAATATTTAATTGCCAGCCTATATATGTATAGTATTTTCCTGTTTGTGGTTGCAATAAAAATTTTGAGTATTAGTTCATCGTATAAAGTTGTATTCATGATTCATAATGTTCCATGAAACTGCACTATATAACCATGGTTGAGGGGCTCGTACCTATATGAACTAAGCTTCTATTTGGTGTAGATTTTGATAAAGTGATGTGTAGTCGAAAAGTTGTGGGTTTCTTGTATGATTAAAATTAGTTGTTGACTTTGACTTGAAATTTTTAATCCAAACCAAACAAGGGCTAAATTATGAGTTATAAAAGTTACAACAGCAGAGAGAGGGAGGGAGGGAGGGAGTCTCTAACATTTGTATATATCAAATTCCTATACAAGTATCCACAGCATAGGATAATGCAACATTTTTTCATTTCCAGTCGAGCTTTTTCTTCAAAGTATTTGGAGGATAGTCACCAGAAAAATAGATATCATCACTCTTTGCTTCCCAATAGCAATTAGAATGACACATTTCGGCCCAATGTGATGAAAAAACATCGAAACTTATCTGCTTCGAACCCCACCAAAGATGACAAAAGAATAACGTTAAATCAAACCAACTCTCACAGAAATGCCAATGAAAATCGCCATTTAATGCTATTTTATGATGTCCGAGATCATCTCCAAAAGCACAATGCACTAACAAGGATTTAGAATTTGGAGGGAGTTTATTCACAACATGAACTGTATATTCCTTGACAACGTGACAAGAAAGTGTGAAGAATGTTAAATGATAGGATGAGACATAATACTAGGTTTTTTATGTTGATACAAATCATGACTACTACAAATGAGGAAGTGTTATAAATATATTATTTAATGGTTGCCTACATTAATCACATCTTAATTCATACACGTTACAATCCTGCACTTTTAATTTTTACATTTTCTTTTACAGTTAAATGTATTTATTATGTCATCACGAACAAATGTAGTAAAACGGAACATTAATAGTAAAACATGAAGTCTATGTAAGACGGGGTGTAAATAGAGGTGGATAGCAATGGCAAAAAAGTTTGGACGGCTCAGGCTCGACCTGGAAAAAGTCCGAGTTGGGTCCTGCTCGAGCTCGGTCACAACGAGCAAGGCTCGGGCCGAGCCCTATTTTGGGGCGTCGGAGCCGACCTGTGAGGCTCGTGCAGCCTGTTTATTATTAAAAAAAAAAGTTTAAACAGTTAATTAAATTTAGCTACCTGTTATTATTAATAAAAAACAAAAAAAACACCACAAAAACTCGAGCCAATCGGCCCGGGCTCGAGCTGAAAGCCCGGCCCAAAAAACTCGAGCTGAGCCCGAGCTTTTTTTCGGTTCGGGCTCGGCTCTGCTCGTTGACATGGCTAGGGGTGGACCATAATAGTAGTATAGTAAAACTTCGATAAATGAATATTTCATATATTAATAAATTCATTTAAATAATAAAGTTTTATGTCCTAAGTCGACCTAGTTGGTTAAATCAATATTCTAGCTAAATGTATAAAATAATAATTTTATTTAAAATATTTTAGGGTCAACGAAAATAAAAATAATAATTTATTAAATATTTGAAAATTTTAACGCATATTAAAAAACTCTTTACTTCAATAACTTCTATTTTCTCAATTCAGACTTTTCTCAAGTTATGCATCTGATATCGTTTGCTTTTTCTTTATACTCAACCATATCCATAATTTTTTATAGTACAATAATTTATTTATTTGCATATAGCGCATTTTTTCAGATAATTGATACAAAACGTCATTTTTTGTCTTTATTACGCAAATCTTCTCCATCTTTTCAATTTTGGCATTTGAATCCTCGGATTGATCATTCATTGTGCAAATGACCCATGTCGTCTAATTCCATCCATTTACTCTATCAAATGATTGTGTGCAATCAACTCGTGATTTTCCCAAAGGTAATTTAGTCAAATATACTAAGGGTCGCAAATGTGGAATTTGGACGGAAATAAAATGAATTATAGAGAATTGCATTGTTGAGAATTTGTTTTACTAGAAATTGTTATTAATTGTGTTTGATTGGTATAATTTTTCGCCTGGAAAATGTTAAAAATTTGGTGTCCGTTTGGCTTCGTTTTTCGTGGAAATATTCCATTAAAGTGATAATTTTTTTTCCCATTGAGTTTAGAATTTGTTCTACTTCCCAAAAAAAAAAATTTATCATATCGAATATCATTCATTTGGTTTTGTTTTGCATGAAAATTGTCAATAAAAGTGATAATTCTTTTTACCATTGTGTCTAGAATTTTTTTCAATTGCTTAAAAAAAGTTGAAAAACTAATTTCCACCAATTAAAAAGTTGGAAAATCAATTTCCACCAAATCCACAAAATCAAGGAAAATGTAAGCATGTGAGCTAAACCAAGAAAATGAATTTCATGAAAAAAAAAAATGTATCAAACAAGGCAAAAGTGAATTGGAATTTGTTTTCCATTTTTCATGGAAAATAACGGACAATCAAACATGGCCTAAGTGACTTTTTTTCTCTGTAAATTCAGGGTCTGACAAGCCAACCTTGGGATTTGTAACTTAACACAAATCTCAAGTCATGGGGACATCTTGAATCTGTCCCATCGAGTTAGCAAGCCAAGTCTTGAGTTTCCCGTGCAAAATGTCAAATACGTTGGTCAAATATCAAGTTTTCTTTGTAAATCTTGAGTTTTGTTTTTCAAAAGTCGAGTATTCTGGGCAAATATCGAGTTTCCTAACTCCCTAACTTCGAACGTACATAAATTTTGATCCATGACTTCAAATTGTATTTCATCTTTTATGTTGAATTCTGAATTCAGTTAAGTGCACTAATTTCTTGCGCTGCACGTAGGTTCTTCATTTTGCAATGTGTCGCAAGTGAAGAAATTAAGCTCAAATTTTGTTATGTAGATCTTCATAGGGAAAATTACATACCATCCAATTTCTTAACATGCTCTGCATGGAGGTTCTTCATTTTGCAATGCGTAGCAAGTGAGGAAATTAAGATCAAATTTTGTTATGTAGATCTTCCTAGGGAAAATTTTATACCATCAAAAATATAAATTGAATTTAGAGTTCAACATAGAAATTGGTGTGCAATTTTAGAGTTGTGAATCAAGAATTATGAGTATTTGAAGTTAGGCAATATAGCAAACTCAATATTTGCATAGAAGACTCGATTTTTGAATAGAAAACTCGATATTTGCCCACTATAATCAATTTTTATAGCATACTCAAGATTTTCATAGCAACTCAATATTTTATTTGCTAACTCGTCGGTACAAATTCGGAGTGTCACCTACAACTCGAGATTTGTTTTGAGTTGTAAACTCGAATTTTGTTTCAATAAATCAAACCTCACGTTTCCAGAAACAAATATCAATTAGTACCCTCGACAAATCACATGAGTGGATTGCACGTGACCATTTGACGGAGCAAACAGATGAAATGAGACATAGGAATGATTTGAGCAAAGGGTGGTCGAACTCAAGATCAAAATATCGAAATTGAAATAATAGAGATGATTTTACATAATGAAGATAAACCATAGGAATATTTTGTGTCAGTTATCCTAATTTTTTTCTAATTATTTACAATTAAGATTACTTAAAAGATCTCTTTTGAAGAAACAATTAATAGAAACACGGCTATCATATGGAATCATGATTAGCAAGCGATTCCATCATCCTATCATTTAAGTAAAAACAAAATTTAGTAAAGCTCAGAAAGTTGCTAACAAATTATGCTCAAAGTAAACAAATTAATTTAATCACATTTTATGGGTCCATCAACTTTTATCGATTTTTAACTACATATTTCATCGACTTTTATAAAAAAAATTTGTCAAAACAACCTCTAAAATAATTCAAAAGGTGCTCAATGCTCAATGTATTACATTTTTATAGCATAGACAAAGAAAAGAGAAAACCAATAACCCTATTAGTTGAAATCCTACAAGCATTTGGGTTTTCAATTTTTTTTTTAATTAAAATTTTACTTTTTGAAAATCGATTAATGGATAAATAAGTAGTATATGTGAGTCTTACTAAACTTGTGGTTAAAATTAATATTTGACTTTGAAATTCAATTTTCAGAAGGCAAAAAAATGAAACTCAAGCGGTCACTAAATAGTAATAAAATTCCTACAAATACTAGGAATAGCAAATAGGCCTACATCGAAATTAATAAATATGAATATTATCAATATTAAAAAATTGTTTATTTATCAATAAATTAATAACTTCTAAAGCAATTTTTTTTCTTAATCACAAAAATATTATTTTATAAAGGTTTTCACTGTAGAAAAAAACTGATCTGTAGTCGAGCATCAAGTTTTGACCCAAATTTTTTTTTTTCTTTCGACTTGATAATATTTGTTCAATGTTTGTTTTAACTTAATAAAATTGGCATAAATAATTTAGCCCTCTCCAAAAACTTATGTCCAGGCAGGCCAGATATAAAATTTGATTGATCATAAAATACAGGGAAATTTTCATATATAAGAGATTAAGCATAGCACATTTCAAAATTAAGAAACAATGTTTAAAACTTCAAAAATTATATATTAATTAAATTCTATTTATGAAATAATTAATTAAATATATTGTATAAATTAAATATATTAAAGTCACAATTCTATACTATTTGATCACAAATTATCAAATTAATTGGTTATAAATTATTTCTCAATCATAATCCAAATATTTTATAGGTCACAATTTATTTATGGGTAACAAATCAAAAAATCTACATGTCACAATTTATTTATCGATCACAAATAAGAAATTTTATATTTTTACTACTCAAATTTTTAGGTTACAAGTTATCGGTCACATATTATTTATTGATCACAAATTAACTAATTTATTGATCACAATTAACCAAATAATTGATCACAAACACTCATATCCCACGCCATCTAGGGATGGCAAAAATCTCAACCCTTCCCCGCCCCGAATGGGGAAAAAAAACCCGCCCCGACAGGTTGGCGGGGCGGGGATTGTCGCCCCACCTCGGGTCGACCCCACCCCGAACCCGCCCCGCCATAAAAATAAAAAATAAAAAATAAAAAAAAAAATTTTAAAACTT